>SNQJ01S0009885.1:376539-403333 GCA_010110895.2 Picea sitchensis | reverse complement strand
ATCTTGTACTTGAACATTTAAGTGGGGTAAAAGGAGGTTGCCCCCTCAAAGAGGCTTATTATTTGAAATTTTCTCTTTTTCAAGGCGTTGAGTACTTTTTCTTAGGTTTTTCTATGCTATGTTGATATTTGGTTCTTAACATCTTTTTACCCTTCATCAACCAACTAGGTCTTGGGATGTCTCTCTTGGAGTGAGTTTCTTCTAGTCCTAAATAGAAAGAGGTATCCTATTGGGGTGAAAATGATAAGACTACCTCCGTGTTACGTCAATCTAGGCCTACTTTCCTTTAGGCTTTGGGAATGTAAAGATTGTGTGATAATAAGTTATGCAAGCAGTGTGGCATAGCATGCCAAAACACCACACTATATACCCCACAACAAAATGGATTTTCCGAGAGGATGAACAAAACATTGATGGACAAAGAAAGGAGCATGCTCAGTGGTGCTAGGCTAGCATAAGAATTCTGCGTGGAGGCAGTCGACACTGCAAAATATCTATGGAATATGCCACCTTCATTGGTGCTAGTCGACACAACTCCACATGAGGTATGGTTGGGTAAGAAACATTCAGTTTCACATCTCAAAGTATTTGGTTGTGATGAATTTGTGCATGTTCCCAACGAAAAGAGGAGCAAGCTCGACAAGAAGGAAGCCAAATGTATTTTCATTGGATATAAAGAAGGAATGAAAGGATACAATCTTTGGGATCCTACATCAAGGAAAATAGTGTGCAATCAAGATGTGGTATTTAGAGAAGTCAGAAGTAAGTTTGAGCCTGAAGAAATTGTTCAGACTGAGAATAATCCCGATATGGTGCAGTTTGAACTGAGGAACGAAGAAGATGATTCAAATGAGTTGACTAAATCAAAAGAAGAGGTGGGACAACTGACCTCGGTTGTAAGGAGGTTATAAAGAGTAAAAAAAAACCCTTTGAAAGGTATAGTCCTCCCAACTTCTGTTTTGCTTTTGTATTAACTGCCACCGACGATGAGCCCAAGTCAGGTGGGGAGGTAGTCGACTCAGCAAAGGGAAAAATCTTGAAGGACGTCATGGTCGAAGAGATGGAATCCTTGCACAAGAATGAGACATGGGACTTAGTCAAGTTACCTAGTGGAAGAAAGTCTATTAGTAGCAAATGGGTATTCAAGAAGAAGATGAATGTAACATGTTAAATCAATAAATTCAATGCTCGACTAGTAGAGAAAGATTATTTCCAAGTCAAAGGAGTCAACTTCGGTGAGATTTTTTCCCCTATTGCAAAATTAACTTCCATTAGAGTACTAATGTCTCTGGCTGCAAAATTTGATATGGAAGTAGAATATATGGATGTGAAGACAACGTTCCTACATGGGGACATGGAAGAGGGAATATACATGAAACAACTTGAAGAATTTGTAGTAAAGGGAAATAAAGATTTGGTGTGCAAACCAAAAAGATCCCTTTATGGTATAAAGCAATCACCAAGTATGTGGTACCAAAAGTTCGACACATACATCCTTAGTTTGGGATTTGTGAGAAGCAAAGTTGATCACTGCAGATATTCCAAAGAAGAAGGTGGGAATTTCATATATGTAACATTGTATGTCAACGACATGTTGTTGATTGGAAACAACATGGACACAATAAAGGAGGTGAAGAAGCAGTTGTCCTCCAAGTTAAACATGAAGAATCTCAGTGGGGAGAACTTCATTATGGGAATGGAGATTAAGAGAGATCGAGCAACTAGAAATATCTATTTGAACAAGATGAAGTATATTGAAACAATTTTGAAACGTTTCGACATGCACGATTGCAAATTTGTGAAGGTGCCAATTCTTGTGGGAGCAAGGCTAATTGTTGAACAATGTCCAAATACATAGGAAGAAATAGAGAACATGAAACATGTTCCTTATGCAAGTCTAGTTGGTAGTCTAATGTATGCGATGGTATTTACTTGACAAGACATTTCCCATGTAGTGAGAGTGTTGAGAAGATACATGTCGACACCTAGGAAGGAGCACTATACATATGTCAAGAGAGTATTCAAGTATTTGTGTGGCATAAAAGATCATGTTATATGCTACCAAGAAAAACCTGAAGGTGACAGTGAATTAAATGTACATGGCTTTGTCGACACCGACTGAGTTAGAGATTTGGATAGATGGAGGTTGACCAGTGGATATGTGTTCAAAATGTTAGGTGGAGCGATGAATTGGATGAGTAAGTGACAAGCAGTCGTAGCCCCATGAATAATAAAAGATGAATACATGGAAACCACTCATGGAATAAAAGAAGTAGTATGGCTCCAAAGGTTGTGTTCAAGAATCGGGTTTGAGCAAAGAGCTATGAAGATAAGTTGCGACAGTCAAAGCACAATATTTCTGGTAAAGAACCCTAGTTATCATTCTAATACTAAGCACATTTATTTACAATACCATTTCATGAGAGAGATGGTTGAAATCAACAAGGTATTGTTGGAGAAAGTAGACACGTTGGAAAACATAGCAGACTCTTTGACCAAAAGGATTCATAAGGACCAGAAGGATGTGCAAGAAATAGGAATAGAGGAAATGGGAATTGTTTCCCTGGGTATGTGAACAAAATTTTAAGGGTCTCCTAGTTTCATCAAATAAAACAATAAGTGGGAGAATGTTGGGTTGTTATTTTCTTTGCAGTGAAAGTTCAGTCGAGGTGGATCGACTGACAGTCAAAGTTGATGTAGATCGACAACAAGTCGAAGGTCAAGGTGAGTCGACTGGGTAAAGTAGAAGTCGAAGTTCGAGGTGGTTCGACATGGTAAAGACATCGATAGCAAGTCAAAGAAGTCAACTGGAAAGAGGTCGACAGGCGGGCGTGTGGCAATCGACTGAAGACAAAATGAAGGCTGACTGGTATTCGATGGGTAATTTGACTTGGTAGTCGACTGTAACAGAATCCCAAGGTTCATAGGATTTGTAGCCAATGATCTATGTGGATCTGTAGCCATTTTTGGGTGCCTTTTCTTTAGGGTTTTTCTTGCTTTAAAACCTATGAAGAAAGCACGTTGTAATGTTGTAAAAGCTATTCTTTAGAGAAATCCTTGTAGAGGTTGTTGGTCATGTAGATGTAAGTCGAATTGGAGAATTGTGTAAGAAATAGGGTATGATGTCGATTGTGTATTAGGTGCAGACCAAGGTTAGACATGTAACCTTTTATTCTGAATGAATAAGACAACAAGAGAGAAGAATGCTCAAGGAATGATGGTTTTCCTGGCTTGGGTTTCCAAGGTAAAATATCTGTGTACTATTTGTTTTCTTTGTCATTTACTTTCTTGATTATATATTTCTTCCTCTCTTCTCCTAGGTTTAGCGTGGAAGTGTGTCTCGTTTCCCAAAACAATCTACATCTATGTAGGCGACCAAGGATAGTGCTTTCCCTTTTGGATACTATAATCAAAAATATTTTTTTGCTTTGAGATATCTGATTATTCTCTTTACTACCATAACATGTGTTTCTTTCAGTGTTGCTTGAAATCCCACAACCTATCCAACTGCTTGCACCACATCTGGTCTTGACGCTGTCGCGTAGAGTAAGATGCCAATCATCGATCTATAGATTCTCTAATATGCATCTTTAGAATCATCATCCTTGGTTAACTTGCATATGGTCTGCATAGGAGTACTCACAGGTTTGCAATTTTACATTCCAAACTTATTTAGCATTTCTTTGATATACTTGGTATGAGAGATGAAAATACCTTTATCACACTGACATATTTGTAATCCAAAAAATAAAGTCAACTCACCAAGCAAAGACATTTTGAACTCAGTTTTCATATCCACGAAAAACTTTTGACTCATCATGTCATCATCACTTCCAAAGATGATGTCATCTACATAAACTTTAATTATCAATATACTGTCTCGATCCACTTTTATGTAGAGATTGTTGTCTGCATTTCCCTTCTTGAATCCTTGTTGCTATAGATACTTGTCCAATATTGAATACCATGCTCTGGGGGCTTTCTTGAGTCCATACAACACTTTCTTTAGCCTACAAACATAATCTTCCCTTTCTGACAACATAAATCCTTTTGGTTGTTCGATGTAGACTTCTTCTTCTAATTCTCCATTAAGAAAGGTTGACTTAACATCCATCCGATACACCTTGATTCTTTTTATACATGCATAGGCTAAGATCAATATGATTTCTTCCATCTTGGCAATTAGGTCAAAGGCTTCTTCAAAATCTATACCTTCAATCTGAGTTTATCCTTTGCATACTAACCTTGCATTGTTTTTGGTTACCTGTCCATCGTCGTTCAATTTATTTCAGAAAACCCACTTTGTACAAATCATGTTCTTGTTATTCGGTCTGGGAACTAGTTCCCATGTGTCATTATTCTCTATCTGATGCAATTATTCATCCATAGCCTTGATTCATTGTTCATCTTTGTTGGCCTCTTCAAAATTGCTTGGTTCAACTGCAAATAACAATGCTAGATGTTGTTGTTTTGGTGAAAGTATTGTTCTTCGGGTTTCAAATTCGACATCTTTATTCCCAATAATCTGTTCTGGTGGATAATTTTTTTGTACTCATCGTCTAGGTGTCTTAGGAGGTATTTGATGCCCATCTTCCTCTTGTTCTACTTTTGGCTCTTCTTCTTCTTCTTCTTTCAGATCTTCCTTGTCATCCTGCTCTTCTAAATCTTTTTTTCCTTCTTTTCCCTTCTGGACATCTATCTCATCAATCGTTACATTGATGCTTTCCATGATTTTGTTGAGTCTTGGACTGAAGCATTTATATGCTTTTTTTTTTCTTTAAGACCCAACTAGTATTCCCTTATCAACTCCGCAGTCAAATTTTCCAATCCTGACATCTTCTCTTTTGATATAACATTTGATTCCAAATACTCTGAAATGCTTCACATTTGTCAGTCTTCCTTTCCATAAATCATAGGGATTCTTATCACTGTTAGTTCTGAGCATTCCTTTGTTCAGAATGTGAATTGTTATATGTATTGCTTGTGCCCAAAAGCTGTCACTCAACTTGGAATCTTTAAACGTGGTTCTGGCCATTCCCAATATTGTCTTGTTCTTCCTTTCGACAACTCCATTTTATTGAGGTGTCCTCGCTACAGAGAATTATCTCTTTATTCCATGTTCGCCACATAAATCCATGAATTCTTTTGATGTGAATTCTCCTCCATTATCTGATCTCAAACACTTGATTTTCAAATCCATCTCGGTTTCAACCATCTCTTTGTATATCTTGAAGTGTTTGAATGCATTTGAATTCTTCTTAAGAAAGAAAACTACAGTCATTCTCGTGTAGTCATCAATCAATAAAAAAAAAATTGTTCTCCATTTAATCCCTTATTTCTTGTAGGTCCACATAGGTCAGTATGTACAATATCCAATGGTTTTGTTGTGAAATATTCCTTTGATTTGAACTTGGTATTGGTTTGCTTTCCTTGTAGAAAATGCTCACATAGAGTATTTGTTGGCTTTGAAATCTCGGGAATTTCTTTCACTGCTTCCTTTTTGCCGATTTTCACAAGGTTATCAAAGTTCATGTGACCCATTCTTCTCTGTCAGGGCCAACTTTCATTTTCCTTTCTTAAGCAACATATTTCCTTTCAAATTTCATTTAGAACATATATGTTGTTTAGAGTTCTTATAGTTGTAGCCACCAACTTTCCTGATCCTTCTTTCCTTATCTCACATTTTTCTGAGTCAAACACAAGCTTGTGTCCATGATCACACATTTAACTTACACTTAGTAGATTGTGCTTCATATCTTCGACGAGTAGAACATTTTCTACCTTGACATATTTGCTTCCAAGCTTGAATATGCCTCTTCCTATAATTCTCATTGAGTTATCATTTCCAAATGAAACTGATCCATCTCATTCCTTCTTTAGTGTTAGGAACCTGTTCTTGTCACCTGTCATATGGTTCGAGCAACTGTTGTCAACATACCACCCACTTTACTTGTGTTGCACTTGTAGAGAAAGCAACCATTCTTGGGTGTTGAATTGATCCTACTTTCTTCTCCATATCCTTTGTGGTTCTTGTTTGTGACTGTTTATATTATGCTTTGGTTCCTTTGGAGGAACAGTTAATCTACAATATTTGGCCACGTGTCCAAAATTGTTGTAATTGTATCACTCTACTTCATTACTTAGTGAGCCAAAACTGTTGTGATTTCTGTTATGTGCTTCACATGACTTTCTAGGATAATTGTTGTTTGAATAACCTTCATAGTTTTTTATGTTCTTAGCATAGGCTCTACAATTTGCAGCTTTGTGTAAAAAATTGTTACAAGAATAACATAAACCAAGAAAAATAGTTTGATAGTTGGATGTAGGGGATCTTCTAAAAGATGTTTCTCTTCTAAAGCCTTCTTATTCTTGAGATGTTGTTGATTGATGATTATGTGTTCTGAATCTTCTAGGTAGTCCAGTTCCTCCATGATTTTCTTCCTGAGTACCTCTGACTATTTCTGCATAGCTACTTTGTTTTGCTTCAAGTTTTGTCGTCTTTGAGATCGATCCTTTATCAGTATGCATCTGGTTGTATCCTATTCTAGACATGTCAAAGTATGACCTTTGACTGTTGATGATCTCATCCAATATTTTGGTGTTATTCTGCTACATATATTTCATATGAAGATCTTTTCTTAAGGTAACTATTTCTGCTTCCAAGCTTTCAATCATCTTCTCATTATCTTCTAATTGATTTCTGAGTGTTTCTTCAATCTTTCTATCTTCTTCAACCTGGATTTTTAACTTCGTGATTATCTTCTCGATTTCTTCTGAGTTGGAATTTTGAGATCCTTCTGTTAGCAAAAGGAGTTGTTCTTAGACCGCTTTAAGAACAAGCCGAATACCCATCATAATTTTGGTAAATTTATATTGGGTTTATGCTTGAGTGGATAAGTTAAAATGAACAAGAGATGGATAGGGAAACAAACTACATTTCAATAGGCTACACCATTGGGCAATAGAGTCACACAAACACCCTGAAGTTATAAGGCAATTGAAAAATATATTAGAAAATAGCTTATATGATGGCATATGGAAGAAAGGATAAATTAACATAAATCAAATCATCCATTGAACAAAGATCCTCTCTACAAAATGAATTGGAAATCTACTTGAATAAAGACAATGAGTTATAGGCAATCACAACAAACCCTTTGCTGCTCAAGAATCTATAAATCAAATACAACCATTGATCATCAAAAGCTACAATTCATTGAAGTAAGATAGAAATGAAGATGGAAAACAAAGATAACACAATCTAATACAACAAATCCAAGGAATCTCCAATGCCAAGAATATTTACATGATAAAATTCCCTCAGGATTACAAATGAGCACACACAGGGAAACTGCCTCTACAACTCTCTCAAGCTCTCTATATCATCAACTCAACCCTTCTCCAAGAGCTCCCTCCTTCATTAAATAGAAAATAGCATCCAAAATCCTTAGGAGGTCACAACCCATCTCTTTCATTGGATTCTTGGCCTTGGAGATAGGTGGCAACAATCAAAGAGACAAAAATCCAACAAATTGCTAAATTTTAGGAAGTTGTTGGAAGTCATTAATAAATCTGTTGCCAACTCACTGCATGAGGTTTTAATGGAGCTAAATATTAGGTGCATGTGTCCTTTAGCATCTAACTGATATTTTAGAAGTCATTCAAACCCTCCTTTACAGGTGGCAACCTCCAAACAAGGCGAATATCCAATAACGCCAGTTTGCAGTGCACTCGTGTTTTAATTTTATCTTTCAAATTCCAAATGGGTTAGGCTGATTTTTTGTCATCAGATCAATGCCATAATCATGATCCTCCAAAAAACATTTCAGAATAACCCACATCACCATTTGGGATTTATGATAAAATATTTAGAAGAAGCTGCTATAAGAAATGAGTTTGTAGCGCCAGGTTGCAGTGCAATGTTGTTTTAATTTTATCTTTCAAATGCCAAAATGGGTTAGGTTGAGTTTTGGTCACCATGTCAATACCATAATAATGCTCCTCCAAAACAAAATTCAGAAGAACCCACAGAACCATTTGGGATTTATGATAAAATATTTAGAAGAAGTTGCTACAAGAAATGAGTTCGCAGCGCCTGTATTAGTTCACAACGCTAGCCTGCAGCCTAATTGTGCTCGTTTTTATGAAGGATTGGCCATAATTTTCATGTATGAGAGGGAGCCCATATAAATGGTTAAAATATGGGTCTTAGACTGATTTGAAAATGGCCAAGGTTTAGGGCACCAAAGCTGTGGGTTTTAATGGTGCAGAGAGTTGGCAGCACATAGATCATTTAACAGTTTGCAACACAACAATATACAACAGTTTTACATTTTCAATCGACCATTTGAGCAACATGAAATCGTCAAAAGAGTACCTGGTGTGTCTAAAATTGGGTGGGACGTAGGTGGAAACATCCAATCCTTTTCATCTACTACAGCGAGTTCACAACGCCAATTTGCAACGCCAGTTTTCAAACTCTAGTAGCGCACTCCATTCAAACTGTTAGAGTTGTTCCTTGACACAATCTTGAAAATCATAATGAATTGAATGCGCTGAAGATGATGAGATATCCCCTTTGAGACAAGACATATGATGATGAACAATATCATGACACCAAGACTCTTACATGGACCAAGGTCAGAATTTTTTGACTCAGAATTTTTTGACTCCTGAACATTTCATGTGCTAACACCTTCTTTATTCTTTAACTTTGCCTTGATTGAATTTATTTTCTTTCTTTCTTTCCCTAGTTCTTCTAAGTCACCAATTGATTCTTCTCTGAGATTGACTTCGCCTTTTTCTTTGAAGTCTTTGGAATCTTATTCATCATATTCTACTGCCAAGAAGAGTACTCTTTCTGAATCATTGTCACTATCATCATCCTCGTCTGATGAAGAGATGTCTTCCTTTGAGTATAAACTTTTCTTGAAGAATTTATTTTTGTTCCTTATCTCATGTCGCTTTTGATTTTTCTTTTTCTTCTAAGGATCTTCTTCTTCATGGCTACCTTTATTCTTAGCATAAGGAGACTTAGAAGCAAAATGACCAATACCATCACAATTAAAATGTTTCAATGGAAGCATACCTTCCGCTTTTTAACTTCCTTACGAAGTTTGCCACTTCATATTCCTCTGAATCATAACTGCAACTGTAATCTAGTTTGAACTTTTTCTTGTTTTGCTTCTTTCCGTCTCTTGGATGCTTTGAATGTTTCTTCCTTCGTGACTGAGTTCTCTTGCTCTATCCTCATTTCATAAGTTGTGAATATTCCATGTATCTCATCCATGCTCAAACTGTCAAGATTTGTTCTTTCTTCCAGGGCTAATATCTTAGGATCAAATCTCATAGGTATAGATCTTAGAACCTTTTGAATGACCACTAACTCATCAAATTCTTCTCCCATTCCTCTAATGGTGTTCACTATTTTGTCAACTCATAGAAGGTAGGCTGCAATGTCTTCATCTTCCTTCATCCTCAGTTGCTCAAACTTATCTCTAAGGGTTTGAAGCTTAGCTCCTTTGACTTTGTTATCTCCTTCGTAAATATTTTGAAGTTTATCCCAAAGATCCTTTATGGTCTTGCAATGCATAACTTTGACAAATACTGAATCATCCAGACTACTTAGAATGATGCCTTAGCCTTTGAGTTGTTTTTGCTAAGTTTCTTTCCATCTTTGTTAGTTTGGGGAGTGGTTGGCATTGCATATCCTTCTACTAGTGACTACCAAACATCAAATTTGTGTGCTTGTAAAAAGGTTTGCATCATTTTATTCCAAAAGGTATAGTTCTATCCATCAAACCTTGGTGCTCCAATCTTAGTGTATTCCATGATCTCTTTCTAGTAGTTAAATTGTTTCTTGAAGGACCTGCTCTGATACCAATTGTTGGAATACTAAGAGGGGGGTGAAACAATATGAGCAATTTATTATCACTTTTAACTACAATATGTAATCATTAACATAATCAGTAGTATATCATCAATATACCATGAGAAATATAAATCAATAGAGCATAATAGACATCCACAGAAACACAGTACACCAGAATTTACGTGGAAACCGAAATGGGAGAAAACCACATAATTATTTTCTGATATATCAAAAGAATACATTCATTGGAAGCACCAACTTCCCAATTCTCCAGCTACAACTGGAAGGAGGCTACGACCCTCTATTTATAGGCTCCAACCTGAGGGAAGCTACAACTCCCTGAATTCTCTGGCTCCAACCAAAAGGAGGCTACAACCCCTTGATTCCCAGGCTCCAACCTGAAGGAAGCTCCAAATCCATGTCTTCTTTGGCACCATATGGAAAGAGGCTACAACCCCCTTTCCTTGCCCCATCCTGTCGCCTTGAAATATAAGTGTATACCAAACTGTCACTACCACAATCACTTCCACTGTCACTGTCATTTTCATTGTCATTGTCACTACCACTGTCACATCAACCTGTCATTGTCACTGTGCCATCAACATGTAACTAATCATAAACATGAGCTATACCAAAACATGTACCATATCATCCATCAACTGTGTACCAACATATGTAGTATAACATGCATCAATCATGTACCATAAAATATGCCAAATGTAGATACCATAACTTCAATGATGAATAGTTAATCATGTATCAAATCATATACCATGTATAGAACCTATACCATATACCATAGCATAGATATGTACCATATCATCAATGAAGTGCCTCAAAGAACCAAATCATGTGCCTCATGCATATGCCACCATACTTCAAGTATATACCTCAACCATACATCTACAAAACAAGCACATAAGCATATATATACCTTTGTATCTGACCCGATACACAATAGTGTTGACCTGTAAGATTTCCTCTGACCTTAGGGACTTGGTACAAGAATTTCCCCCAAATATTTCTTGTCCTCGTGGGACTAAGACATGATGTCATGCAGGGCCTCGCGTGATAGGCATTGTGTAACACACAGGGTTGCTTTGCGGGACACTAGTATTCTGACCCACAAGGGTCAACCAAACTGGGGTTTCCTCATAAAACTTTGCTCTCCTTTGCAACCCCAAAACTCTCGCACTTATCACTTGTCGCTACCTCAGATTTCACTGTCTCAAAACTTGCCAATAGATCACTAGTTCACTAGAATATGTTCAATAGAATAACTACATGAATGTACTTGTGAATGACTCCTTGAGGTGTATTTATACTTTTTTTGGGTAACCTCTTTCAGTAATCTTAGGGGATTCTTAAATTTATTGTTACAACCGCTTTATCCATTAAAGACTTGTAACCAACTAGGATATTCTTGACCATTCTTCAGGGCTTCTGACTTCACAAGGCCATATCTCCTCAACTGTGAGGAACTACATGGTGTACCACCTATCATCGGGAATGACATGACGATGAATATCCATCCATGAGTGAGTTGCCTACATTTACACCATCCTTCATGACCTTTTTCCTTGATCAACTATGGGTTCCATAATCATGCCTTTCGGGACACTAGACTTCTTCAAGGGTTGACATCAATGACAACCAATATTTCAACAAATATTTGAGTAGGTTGAGCTACATTTGCCCTATGAATCCCAAATCTATCTATGTTTCCTACATATGTTCCAGTGGTAAACTTGTGTGTCTATTTTTGGCTTGAATATAGTGAGCAAATTGCATAGCCTCCATAATATTTTTAGGATATTTTAAGAAAATCTCATGTTTAATGTCTTCCTATAATCCATCCATGCAGCTGCCAATAGATGTTGATCACTTATGTTATCCACCCTTGTGGTCAACACCTTAAACTCTGAATTATAATCTTCAATATCACTTAAGTGCTTGATTCTTGTTAATTGACTAAAGTACTCTTGTTCTCAAACTTTTCTATTTTATGCTTCTATGTCTCTTGTGAATAAACTCCAAGAATAATGATAATAGTGAGGCTTTCTTTTGAGTACCCACTGATACTATTTATATGGTTTTATCTCAAAATGCAAGCTTGCGATGGAAATATTTTTCTTATCATCCATAATATTATGCAATTTAACGTATTGCCCTATTTGATTCACCCATGTAAACACTTATGTTCCATCTGTTAGCACATGAAATGTTCAGGAGTAAATTTTTTTCTAAATCTTCTAAGTTTTTTGTTAGGCTAGTTGCAGAAGGACATCATTAGTCTCTTTCATTCATGTGATCAATCCTTCTTGTATGTGTCATTTGTTTTAAGCTAAGGTTTGAGGCATGTCCATGTCTAATAAATCATGTTTTTATTATCTCACGAGTCAAGAAAATTGATCGAAGTCCATGTAAGAGTCTTGGTGTCATGATAGTGGTTATCATCATTAGAAAAAAGGGGAAAGTGTTGGTCACACCTTTTGATTTAAAGGTTATCATTATCAAAGTTTTATGTCTCAAAAAGATATACAAGGGGTTTTCATGTCGTATCTAACTGTTTGGGGGTCAAGTCATGTGTCAAGTCAACCTGCTGCAAACTTACCCGAAAGTTCACAATGAATCAAGAAAGTACCTCATGCACTAATCACATATAATTATGCTTTGTAAACGTGGCAAGGGGTATCTTATTATTTTTAGTGCCACTTATTCGTCATGTTCTTCAAGTCGGTTTCAAGAAACAAGCCTAACAATTTGAATGAAGCGCGTTGCCATTGTTTTAAAATATGGTACTGCGAACTAATTGTAGCAAATGAAAGAGGATTGAATGCTTCCAACTAAGTCCCAATCTAGTTCATGAGACACCAGCTGAAGTTTCAGATACATCAGGTACCTCTTTTGGTGATTGTTTGATGTCTAAGGGTTGATTGAACTGGATACAGTTGTTACATGTTTATGCACTGCAAACTGTTACATGTTTTTCTGCGTTTGTTACACATTATTTTGGTCACCCCAGTGATCAACTGATGACATGTGCTTAACTCACTTCCATGTTCCCTAAAAATATTAAAAGAGACTTTCTCCAAGAGAAAAGTAGTTTGTTTTTCCTCCTTCAAAAACTATGACAAGGAAGATCATCGCACCCTGCTCTATGCTTGGGGTGCGACGATGCTTGATCATCGCACTTTGCACCAAAGATGGAATACGATGTCGTCACATGCTGCCTGTGCATAGGGTGAGACAATGCTTAAGCAAAGGAAAAGTCAAAATTCACGAATGTTCTAGAAGGAAATCTTCTAGAAGATGAGGTGGCCTCCGATCGGTTTGGATCTTACTCGCTTCTCTGATTTAGTGGGATCATCCATCCCTCTTTCACCGTATATAAAGAAGGGATCTCTCATGGAAAAGGATAAGGTTGAAAAGGCCAAGGTTTTCATATGCAAGAAGAGTTCTGCTATAGATTATACTTGAGACAACTTTACTTTAGCTCTCTAAGTCAGATTGTGGATCTTCTTCATCAAAGGCATTGGAGCAAAGATGTGTGTGTTGGAGCAAAGATCCATTGAAAGGGATCTTGCAACATCAAGGCATGGGTTGTATTCTCCACTTTCCATTTTAATATAATACAACAATACGTTTCTTCCCTATAAAGGTGTCTTGGCTTTTATTGTATAACTCCTTGATCTTATACATAGAATTCATTGGAATATATATATCTTTGTTCTCTATCTGTTTGTTGGTTTGTTCTTCTTAAACATGTTCACCATCCCCCAAATCCAAAGATGGATAAAAAAGGATGACACTAGTGAGGATCAAGCGTCATTTAAAAGTTATGTCACTCATTCCTCTCTAAACTAGTTTATATGACAATGAAGTCTAAGGTGAAGTTTGTATTATGTCTTGTTTTGTTCTAGATTTCTGTGGATATGACCTTTTTTTGGTTTTTTCCTCCTTGTTTGCTTTTAGCCTGCCTTATTTTGATCAAATTCATTCTTTGAGTCTGCGGGTGATCTATCTTGACTCTTTGGTCCTGAAGGTTCATTGAGAAATTTTGTCATTTTTCCCATTTTTTTTTTATTCAGAGATCGTCGGACTATGTCCTATTGACAACCTGTGATGATTCCTTGTCGTTGCACTCTACTTGTGTAGATCAGGGCAACGACGTCGCACTGTGCCTTGATGACAACCTGCAACAATCCTAGATCATTCCACTGTACTCCTCTACAGCTTGCGACGATTCCTGTAGAAATTGTTGGGTGACAGTCAAATTTATTTTCTTTGCCCAGATTTGTCTTTACTACCTGGGATGAACTTTTGAAACTAGTGAATGATTGGTTTACAACTTTTAAGCCTAGATTTGACTAATTTTCAAGGATTGAAAGTCTTGTTTACAAGCTTTGCAAGTTTTGTTTCTTGACTTCTTGTCACAAGGGTATAATCTTAAGATTTTGTTCCTGGGTGCTTGTTTGATAAGTATTCCTTGATTTCTTTTGAGTTTTGGATTATTTTTACTTTTTGGATTGTTGATTGATTAAGAGATAATTTTTGTTTGCATTCAACAAAGGGTTTTCTTATCTTTTCATTTTTTGCTTACATTGTGAGTTTGATTTGGGAATAGCGCTGAGAGTGCATAGTTTTCTTAGACTATGCTTTCTTTTCTTCATTACATTTCTATTTTGATTTGAAAAGGAAAGAATTGAAGTTTATTCTTCTTTTTAGTAGTGTTTGTAAGAAATTTTTGCATTCATATATTTATTGAAAAGAGGAAATTTGAAAAGTTAATAGTTTTGATTATTTGGAATTCATATCATTCAAAGATAGATAAATTGTGCTTGATAGCTTTTGTATTATGGAAAAGAGAAACCTTCTCCCTACTGTAATTAGCGTACATTGAATGAAACATTTTCATTTCATCTCTTCTTGCATCTTATTGGGTCAAGGTCAAATATATCATCAATTTCACTTTCGTTTCCCTTTTAAGTAAACAACAACCTTTACAATACAACGCAATTTTAAATTCTATTAGCAACTTTTATTTTCTAGAACTTTTCTACACCAACATTAGCTAGGATAGTGCTTTGGAATAGGTTGTAAGGCACACTCTCCAAAGCATCAAACCACACAATATTATCTTGTGATAGGGAGAGTACAAATCCACTTGCTACATTTTGTCCTGGGAAGCCCTTCTAACACAAGGGTCAATCACGAGGTCGCATTAGGACCGACAGAGTTACTCATCCTGCTTTGTTGGTCTTAGTGTAGAGATTGCGTGTATTATTGGGGATCACTTGATTAGAAAATCATGTGGGGACCTTCTCGAGTCGATTTCGGGCTAAGATACCCTGCCCTTGCCTGTGGATCAGACTATCGACTGCTTCCCCAAGCATCATTATCGTAATTGGTAACCTTAGTGGCCTATCTCTTCAGAGTCTTTACACGAGGTGACTATGGAGGGGAAAGTCTTCACGGTACCTGGAATCGACGTTAACCAAACTCACTCGGGATCCTTGGAGGGTATACCCATGATTGTGTGTGGGAGCTTGCACCAGGGTGTAAGTCCGTTAAGCAGGTCATCAACATAACTTTTCCACTCGCTTGATCCTATCCCCTTCTTGTCTTGATTTTGCGACATTGGATTTCATCACCAACTAGTGACTTCGAAATAAGAAGATTTGTTTGCGTGTATGATATCTAGATTTATTAGTGAGTGATGTTTGTTTCTCTAGTTGGCCATAGCTTTCTTTCATTCTTTATTTGGTGCGGCCAACATCGACCCTCGCCGTTCATGTAGGATGCAAGGTTACCTCTGGAAGATCCGGAAGAATAAAATCCTTTGATTTCTAACTCATCAGAGGGTTCTCCTAAAGGAGCATTCAATAACGACGTAGCCTCTGAGATTGGAAGTTCTACTCCATTGGAGGAATCCATACTTCCCGTAAATTCATTATTAAGTGTGGTACGAGATCCACTTTTGCTCTGGATAAATTCATCGGGAGACGTTGTTGTTGAAGATTATACTGGAATACCTACTGGACCTCACACAGAGTCTTGTGTAGACGATTTGCTCTTTCAGAGTGATTTGCTTAGAACTCTGATTCATACTGTTGGAAATTTTGATCCTAACTCTTCTGGTCCTATTCGTTCTCTTTGGAGAACTTCTTCGGGACTAGATATTTTTGAAAAACTAGGAATGAGTCATCTACGCTAGAGAACCTCTAATCAACCTATGGAATCACATACGCCTGTGACTTCCACTACCTATATAGAACCCTTAGATCATTTACTGGCACAACTAGTAATGTTGTCACAATATCAAACCAATTGTTGGTTGGTTCTCATACAATCCTTCTTCTCCAGCTCGCTAGCTCTACCATGGTCCCACAAGCTACACCTGTTTCTGCCGGAAGTGCAGCAATCACTGAAGCTCCTATTGGAACACCACTTCCACTTAGACCAAATATGTCACTTCCACCTGGGTATCACACTCTAAATACGTCTATTTCTAATCTTGCCCAGAATCCGTCTAGACGGGCTAATCTTTTTGTTCCTTCTGGGTATAATGTTGCTAGTAGTTATGTTCCTACACCTACCTAGGTTCTCTTTTGGGGGACTATAATTCCTCCCCCACTTTCACCTGGAGGATCTAATCATCCTGGCCTAAGTAGATCCAATCAAATTGGACATTCTATTACTTCTGGTTTTCAAATTTCTGTTGGAAGTCAAGTGAACATACAACTCCCATTTCTTTCTACTTTGGATTTACTGGATTTGTCTAGGATTTTGAATGATCCTATATTGCATTCTCCTTATTGTTTGGTCATACCTGCCAAGTTACGATCAGACATTCCTAAGTTTGATGACCGATCAGGGGAAGACCCAAATAATCATGTCATGAATTTCCATCTTTGGTGTTCATCCAACTCAAAATTACCAGTTTCTTCAAGTGAATAGACAACTGCCATTTCTTTCTACTTTGGATTTACCGAATTTGTCTAGGATTTTGAATGATCCTATATTGAATTCTCCTTATTGTTCGGTCATACCTATTAAGTTACCATCAGACATTCCTAATTTTGACGGTCGTTCAGGGGAAGACCCAAATAATCACGTCATGACTTTCCATCTTTGGTGTTCATCCAACTCTTTGATGGATGACTCCATTAGATTACGTCTTTTCTATCGAACTCTGATGGGTTCGACAGCCAAATGGTATATTGAATTTACGCAAGGATTATTCAATGACTTCAATACCTTAGCTATGGATTTCTTAACACATTACCAACTACCAATCCGATACGAGATAAGAACCAAAATTTTGAGTTCATTTAAATAGTCCTCGTCCACTCATATTTTCGATCATATTCATGAGTGGAGGAGGAGAAGACGCTTGATCAAAGTTACCCTTCATGATCAACTATTGGTTGAGTGGTTTACCAAGTCACTCATTGGCCCTATAGCCTGTGATGTTTCCATGGGTGGTGTTGTCACTGAAGAGTAGACGATTAGTCATTCTCAATACTTGGATCTCATTTATTCGCAAACGTACACACTATATGACTTGATCCCTGATGCTCCTCGCCCTCAAACCCAAACACCTCCAGTAGATTCTCATGTTGTTGATGGCGTGATTGACACTTTCCATGCCGAGACTCGGTCTAAAAAAGACAGTCATACCAATCCCAAGTCTAATACTGCTAATGTACAAAATAATCCTCCTCCAACTCCTTCTCCCGGTAAAACTTTTGAAGTTAATTCGGTTCAATCTACACCTATCAGTAAAAATCAAAATGAAAAGAAAGGGAAGGGAAAGAATACGGAGGACAAAAATACTAATCAACAATCTGATAAACCCAAGACTCATCCTGATGATGACAAAGAAATTCGTATACCTCGTTATCCTTGTCTTATCTGTGGTGAGGATAATTATACGAAAGATTGTCCAGAACGTGCCGAGGTTACTAAGTTCCTGCAAGGGACCAGGACACCTCCTACACCCGTCATTTTTTCACAAGCTTTTCCTTCTTTGTAGTAGGCCCAATTGGTCATTCACGACCAACCTTCTCCCTCTACCACATCTTATGTACTTATGTGTACTGGTGACTCCAAGAAGAACAAAGTTGCAGTCGCTACTCGGGCCAAAGATTATTCACCTTTGAAAGAGAAAGTTAATGATTCACCACCTCTGTTGGTTCAACCTCCTCCATCAACTTCACCTCCCAACAATCCTCTTCATCTCAAACAACCGATTCTAGACACATTTCTTCTTCCTCCTCTTAAGGGCATTGCTCGTAAGTCGTTGTTTAATCCTCATGCACGTGCTGCTCAAAACTACAGTATTGTATAAGATCTTGCGCAAGCACCTTCTGTGATGTCATCTCTCAAAGTCCTTCAAAGTTGTTCTACACAACGAAAGGCACTGTTAAAGTCTATTGGTGGAATTGATCCTATTGATACGAACTTGATAATATTTTACTTGGAAGATTATATTCCAAGGCTTCCTCCACAATTAGCATTTCAGATACAATTTATTATGGAAAATAAGAATATTTGTCGAACCGTTATTGATGAAGGAGCCTCGACTTGCGTCATGTCCGTCACTTGTTGGAAAGCCATTGGTTCTACTACTCTTACCAAGTCACACAATACTCTTAAAGCATTTAATGGTATAGTATTTAAACCTTACAATGTTCTTCCTTTGTTATCTATTACGTTAGAAGGCAAATCGGTTACTATTGAGGTCGAGGTTTTTGATGCACCTCTCGATTACAACCTTTTACTTGTTCGTAGTTGGATTGATTCCATATGTGCAGTTGTTTTTACTTTTCTTCGTGTGATATGTTTCCCTCACCAAGGAAAATTTATTATTTTCGATCAACTTGTCTTCTTTAATTTTTATTCCCGTACTAGTAACGTACCTTTCATTGTGAAGACACCTCCCGGTTATGAGAATGTCAGTGTGGATCTCTTAAAAGATCCATCATTAATGGGTACGTTTCCCATTCCACCACCCGATATTCCTACTCCTTTTTTTGCCTCATTTAATATGATATCAACCACTGTTGGTGAAATCCCTGAGTCTTATGACCCTTGGATAGTACCTAGCTCTGACGATTGTCTTCGTTACGACGACAAAATGCCTTTAAGTTCGGTAGAATTGGCTTGCCAAGCTATTCAATCGACAACTCCTTCTCCTCATTCTCTCTTAGATACGTCTCCGGATCCATTTCACGTAGTTTTTCCCATTGATGACATGATCATGACAATCATGTATATGGAAGATACCCCATGGGATGATGGGCATCATCGCTCTATTCTCTTCCTGGAACCAGAGACCATAGAGAGTTATCAACGGATTTCAAATCCGTCTACTGTTGTTAATATTTCCCTTGTTCCTGAACCAATACACGATGTTTTGTATGAAGGGAACTTGGGTAACATTTCACCCACTATCCCTCTAGATATTTCGATTAAACCCAAAGTCGGGGAAAATGTTCACATTGGTGCCTCATGTTCTGTCGATGAGGTCCAAATTTATTTAGCTCTTTTCCAAGAATTCTGTGACGTTTTTGCGTGGAGTTAAAAAGAGATGTCGGGCATTGATCCATATATTGTTGTACATGAGATTAAGATTTACCCAGATGCTAAACCCGTTTGACAGAGACTTCGCCCAGTACATCCACACAAAGTTGTTGCTATTAAACTCAAAGTTGAAAAACTTCTTAAAGCTGGTTTTGTTTATCCCATGGATTTGACTGATTGGGTACCTAATTTGGTTCCGGTTATGAAGAAATAAGGCACGATCTGTGTTTGTGTAGATTATAGAGATATCAACAAGGCTTGTCCCAAGGACAATTATCCAACCTGTTTCGTTGACCAGATCGTTGACAACTGTGCCGAGAGTGAAATCTTCTCTTTAATCGATGGTTTCTACAACTAGAATCAAATCAATATTTTATCTACGGATCAACATAAGACTTCTTTTATCTACCTTTGGGGAACCTTCACATACCGTAAACTACCTTTTGGTCTCAAAAATGCTGGTGCAAATTTTCAACGTGCTATGTCTTATGATTTTCATGATATTAAACACATTGTACAACCTTACCTAGATGATTTACCGACGCATTCCCTATGTCGTCAAGGTCACCCGACACATTTATGAGCCATTTTCTTACGCTGTCTCTATTATCGCATACGATTGCATCCACATAAATTCATTTTTTGTGTGGAGTCTGGACCACTTCTTGGTTTTATTGTTTCTACACATGGAATTAGGGTGGACCCTTTGAAGGTTGAAGGTATTCTCAATCTGCCTCCTCCTTCTATATTTTTCCAACTCCAAAGTTTGCAAGGGAAGGCAAAATTTTTATGTCAATTCATCCCCAACTATGCTGAATTAACGAAAGGTTTTACTCGAATGCTTAAAAAGGGTCACGATTTTGTATAGGATGACACTACCAACAAAGCCTTTGAAGCTTTGAAACTTGCTTTAACACGTACACCACTCTTATTTCCACCAGAATATAGTCGAGATTATTTCTTGTACTTAGTTGCTTTGAACTCTACCATCGCTATGGTTCTAGTCCAAAAGGATGATTCACACGATGAACATGTCATCTACTATTTGAGTCGGAGTCTCACAACCATCGAAACCAAATATTTGCATGTGGAGAAACTGGCCTTGGGAGCTGTTCAATGTTTCCGTCATTATATCTTATTACGCAGAACCACTGTCATTTCCGATTGCAACCCTATGCAACACATCCTTACTCGACAATTGTTGGGAGAAAAATACTCCAAATGGATAGTTATTCTCCAGGAGTTTGATTTGGAATTTGAGCATGCTAAATCTAATAAATCTTTGGTTTTTGCCAAATTGACATGTGACCTTCCCTCTACTGAGACAGAAACTGTGGCAGAGGATTCATTGCCTGATGAGTCTCTCTTTATGATCAGTTCTGATGACATATGGCATGGAGACATTATCATTTATCTCTAAACCCAAACTTTCCAGCCCAATCTTTCTAGTGTGGATCATCGTCGTATTCGGTATCAGGCCCATCAATACATTATCCTTGGTGATACCCTTTACCGTCGTGGTATTGATTCAATTTTTCGACGATGACTAACCTATGATGAAGTTGAGAAAGCTTTGAATGACTGTCATTAGAGAGCATGTGGTGGTCATATGTCTGGGTATGCCACTGCCCAAAAGATCTTACGAGCTGGTTATTTCTGGCCTTCATTGTTTAAGTATTGCATTATTGTCATCCATAAATGCCATGCTTGTCAAACGTATAACACTAAGATCCGATCTCATCCTGCTCCTCTTTACCTTGTAGTTTCTATTGGTCCATTCGCTAAATGGGGCATTGAATTCATGACATGTAATACTCACTCAGCCATGGGGCATGGATACATCATCGTAGTCATGGATTATTTCACTAAATGGGCCAAGGCGATGCCTACATTTGATAATACCGGGAAAACTGTAGTGTTGTTCATATTCAATCATATCGTTACTAGATTTGGTGTCCCTCAAGCCATCGTCATTGACCATGGTAGTCATTTTCACAGTTTCATGATGTCTGAACTTACCGAGAAGTTAGGTCTTCGACATGAAAAATCAACACCTTACTATCCACAGGCCAATGGCCAGGTTGAAGCAATTAACAAATTTCTTACTACTATGCTTCGATGGATGATAGGAATTCACAAGTCAAGCTGGCACACGATGCTCTTCTCTACATTATGGGCCTATCAGACATCTCTTAAATCTGCCACAGGGTTCACACCTTTCTAGTTAGTATATGGTATTGAAGCTATTCTTTCGATTGAATGTGAAATCCCATCTTTGAAATTGGTTGTCGAACTTCTCCCTAACACCTCAGCTGAAGAGGAACATCTTTTGTATTTGATGCAATTAGACGAGATTCTCCGTGATGCTGCCTTAGTCATTGAGACTCAGAAGAAACATGTCAAATCTCAATATGACAAGCATGTCAAACCACATGTTTTTTCTGAGGGTGATTTAGTTCTTCTCTACGAACATGATCATGACTTATTAGGGGTCGATAAATTCGAACCTATGTGGTGTGGCCCTTATATTGTGAAACGAGTGTTGGAGAAAGGGGCTTATGAGCTGGTAGATTATGATGGAATTTCTTTGAGTGAACCTAGAAATGGGATTTACTTGAAGAAGTACTATGCTTAAACTATTTTTGCAGGAGTGGTGTGTATTTTTAGTGTATTATACTCTAGTGTGCTTTTTCATTTTTGTTCTGCCTTTTAGCTGCTTACCTTGCATTGTTTTTGGTTTCCAGATGTCGGTGTCTTCGCTACCCTCTATCGGCTTTTCTGATGGTGGTAGTTGCAATACTGAAAACCTAGTGTTTGCTGCATGGGCAATCTATGCACCTACGCATGAGTTGATCAATATACATGGTGTTTTCCTTGGTCATGCAACTAATAATATTGCAGAATACAATGCAATTATCAAATTTAAATGACGCCATTTCATTTTGCATCCATCATCTTATTGTATGACTCAATTCACAGTTAGTAGTGCTGTAGTTAAGTAACATTTATTCCATTCGAAGTCCTACTTTCTTAAGGGTATACTTAAGAATTCGCCTCTTGGAAAGACATTTTGATTATATCGAATATCAACATATTCCTAGATGTCTAAACACATTGGTAGATGCATTGGCTAATTATGTGCTAGACATGAATTTGAGACATTTATAAATCCAAACACATATTTAAAAAAGACAAGTAAGCCGGTGGAAAATTTATATTAATAACGATAAAAGTTACAAAAACTTTTTTGTCCAAAGACCAAAATATCAAAAAGTGAAGCTCATGGCTTCATGTACAAAAAAACATCAAGGGTGCTGCTCGATGTAACAAACAACTTCATCTGCCACTCTACGAAGAAGTCGACCAATAGATGCATATATGCCAATTGTATGGCATTGATAGTGCCTAGGAAGTTCGTTCACTGTGGCATCAGGGATAGTCATGGTTAATCCCTCTAGGTTCTGCTCGATCACCTTGAGATCCATGATGACCACTCCTGCTACAACACCTCTCTCTTCTCGCCTCTGAATGGGAGATGATCCTAGAGGACGGTAAGGCCCCACATCTATGTTATTGAGAGCACTTGATCAGTCTTGGATAGATGACACAAAAAACATTTTATATAATTAAAATATCAAAAACATCATATAATGAAAATTTTCCTTCTTACCTATGTCTCCCCATTGAGATCCCTCAAGAAGAGCTAAGTCAGGATCCCCATGAAAATCTGTCCTGGCGTACGCATAGTCCTCCACCATGATTAGCTGATTCCTTAGCCATTGGAAGAAAACATCGTCATACTTGACGATAAGCATGCCACTCTGATGAGCCATTAGGTCCACCCACCTCTTCATCCGTGGATCTTGTGGAGCGGGGATTGTTGATACTAAGAGAGGGGTGAATCAATATCAAGTATAATTTAAAAAAAAATTCAATTTATACTTAAACCATTCAATTATATTCAATGAGAAATGAACAATATTATAAGAGTTACACCAATACACCACAATACACCATGCACAATATATGAGGAAATAATCAATAGTTATTGTTCGAGGTAAGTAATGACTTCCAAGGTATGCAACTTCCAAATATAAAGGGAGGATAAAACCTCCGAGAGGAAGATACAATCATCGATATCAGAGGGTTTACCTCTCCATCCTTTCCCATTATTTCCACCCAAGAAAATATGGGAGATAATAAAACTTTTGCATTAAATCATCACCATCAACCGACCATCACGCAGGGCATTAGTAATGCTTCCTGAGACTTCTTGAAATTCTATAATTCTTCAATTCTTGGAATACTCTCTATTTTGTAGATGGTCAATATTTCTCAATGTATTATTTGAAACTCTTGCAAGTTTCACTCCTTGAATCATACCCAAAATTTATAAGTAATGAGTGAACTTTATTCAGTATGGTTTGTGGGAGTGAACTTTGTCTGGGAATGCAACATTATCAATGTATTTAACATCAGATTTTTAGGCTTCGGTATGCAATAAACTAAAGTCGGTACTATTTCCAATTAAATCAGTCCCACTTCATTTGGATTCCTCTATGAAGAAGTTGGTATTTGTTTGCAGTTTGTGTTTATTGACTGGCAGGAATGCGGTCAAAAACTTTATCTTCCATGGAGTGTATATCCATAATTATAGAGAGAATCAAGAGATGAAACTTTTACCATAGGTACCTTGATGTGTTTTCTCAATACCATGCCAATTTCACCATTTGGATCATTCTAGAAAATTTATAGCAAAAATGGTAAGATTATTGTAAATAACATACCTTAGAACATCGCAAAATGCTTCATCTCCTTGAAATCCAGGCCTTCTTTGCGTCTAGTTTCCTTTTTGAAATTCGACTTGTGTATCAAATGAATGTATAATGATGTTTATTTGTACCATTTATTTTACTTCCTTTTAACATCAGGGTTGACCCGACGCTTACTTATTTTGTGATTATTTTCTTTAATTCATCATACAGACCTGCAGCCTTCAGCTATTCTATTCACTTTGTCATCTTCGAAATTCATTTCTCCTCAATAGCGGGGGATCCATGTGACGTGCCACATACCAATGGAAACAACATGATGTACTATCCATCCATGGGTGTTGTATGCATGTGCATTGTCCTTCATGTCCAAATACCTTCATCATCTTGCGTTCCAAAATAATGATAGGGTTGACATCAATGACAACAACCAATCTTCCAACAATCTCCCCCCCTTTGTCATTGATGGAAACACTCATGCTCCCCATCATGATCAGTTCTCTCCCACGACATCCCGATTGGCAAGGGTATGGCTTCTCGCCCTGAGTTTAGTGGAAAAAGGAAACCTTCTTCTTTGGGGATGCTCCCACTGAACGCGTAATGACGCTCAATAATACTTCATCCTTATTTTTGGTAATTGGGACCTTTTCTTCCTTGAAATCCTTTTGTGTGGCTTGTCTTCTCTCTCTTCTTCATGTCTAGGATGTATATGTTGTTGGTCTTCTTGTTGCAATTGCAATCAATATTCCTGAGTTATTTTCTACGATTTTACATTGCGGTCTTCTCTCTCTTCTTCATGTCTAGGATGTATATGTTGTTCGGTCTTCTTGTTGAAGTTGCAACCAATCTTCCTGAGTTATTTTCTCTGATTTTACATTTTCGGGAGTCAAACGTAAGAGTGTATCCTTGATCACATATTTTGCTGACACTGAGAAGATTATGCTTCAGATATTCAACCAATAGGACTTTTCCTACTTTTACATTTTCACTTCCAAGCTTTACAGTTCCTTTTCCAAGTATTTTGGTAGATGTGTCATCTCCAAATGCAACATTTCCACCCTTTTTCTTCAAGCTGACAATTTTTTTTTGATCTCCGATCATATGAGATGAGAACCCACTGTCTATGAACCATTCATCTTCTTCTTTGCATTCTTTAGCGACCAATGCTATTCAACAATTTTCATTGTGTGGAATTTCTTTCCTTTACCATGTTGCAGTTGATATACAAACTTTTGGCATATGATTATCTTCCTTCATTTCTATGCAATCTCGTGCTTTGTGACCAAGATTATTGCACTTGTAACATACAATATTTTGATCCATTAATGGGTCAAATGGATTATAATTTATGTTGATAGGTCTATGAACATTTCCATATCTATTATTTTCACCATTCATGTAGCTTGCATAGTTATTCCTTTCATTGATTCTACAATTGATTGCCTTGTGTCCAAAATTTCCACAAGTATAATAATGTCAAAGAAAGATATTTTGATACCTAGGAGTAAGTGATCTTCTTTGTTGTGTGGTCCATCTAGGTTCATGATCTATTCTTCTATAGTCCTTCATAATGATTGCTTTCACACCTGATGGGAGAGGATCTTCTTGATGTCTCAATCCTTCTGAATTCTAGTCTTCTATCTTGTTGTTCAACTTGTTTTGGAGTGTTGGTTTCATCATGTTCAACTTCCTTCTCTTGTTTTGTTGTCTTCAAACTGTCATTGTATCCTAGTCCTGTCTTGTCGTTTGGAGATCTTTGACTGCTAAGGATCTCATCTAATTTTTCAGTGTTTTTTTTTGAACTTCTTCAACTTTTCTATTGTCAATAGTAGCTCCCCTTTTGTGTGATCCAATTCTTCTTTCAATTTCTCATAATCTTCTAATTGTTCCTTCAAGCTATTAATTGTCTTTTCAAGCTTGTAATTCTCCTCTTCACAACTACTCAATTCACCTTTTAGTATTATGTTTGTGTTTCTAAGCTTGCTATTTTTAGTTTCAACATGCTTCAACTTTTCAAGATTCTCATCTTCTTGTTCATTCTCTGCATTGTCTTTGTATCCCCAAAAGGAATCAAGGTTGGTTTCTTCATCTGAATCTTATTCACAAATGATTTCTTCTTCTTTATAATTCTTGTGATCATCATCCTGGGTTTCTTGGGTTATGAAGAGGACTTCTCCTCCATCATTATCTTCTTCATAACTCTCATATGAGGAGATGTCATCATCCTTGGAGTAGACTCTCTTTTTATTGTTGAGACTTCTCTTTTTATAGTAGTAGTTTTCAACAATATGTCCTATTCTACCATAGTTAAAGCATTTGAGAGGAGACTTACCTTTGTATCTTCCACTTCCCTTCTGGAACCTCCTTACGAAATTTGCTATTTCTTAATCAAGGTCATTATCCTTGTCTTTTGTCTTCTTTATGGCTTTAAAGGATGCTTCATTGTTTGGTTGGTCACATTCTATACCTGTTCTCATTTTATATTCTATAAGAGACCCATGTAATTCATCCATTGTCATTTTGGTCAAGTCTCTATTTTCTTCAATGGTGGAGACCTTAGCAT
>SNQJ01S0009885.1:321925-369299 GCA_010110895.2 Picea sitchensis | reverse complement strand
TATATATATATATATTTGAATGTGGTTGTTTCCCGCTAACTTTAGCAATGGTTTGTGTTTGAGTTTCTTGCCTTCGCCCTTCAATCTCTTCTTGCTGATGTGAAGCCATACATGGTCTCCAACCTAGAACTGATGATCAACCATGTGTTTTTCATGCCAAGCTTTATACTGTGCTTGAATTTTCTCCAACTGTTCCCCGACTGCTTGGTATACATGTTGGATCCTCTGGATGGAATTGAGGGTTCTGTCTTCATTTCTTTTTTCATTTGAATCGACATATCTCCCATACATCAAGTCCAAAGGAACTTTAGGTAGGTACCCAAAACATGTCTCAAAAGGCGAACACTAAGTGGAGGAATGTAAGGCTTGGTTGTAAGCATGTTGTACATAGGGTATTTGTTCATCCCATAACTTGGGATGCTTGCTGCAGTAGCCTCGAAGCAAAAGTACCACTGTTCAGTTTACAACCTTTGTTTGTTCGTCGATTTGTGGATGGAAAGAAATGCTCCTCTTCAATTTGGTGTCCATCATTCTGCACAAGCTTGTCCAAAAATCTCCAAGGAATCAAGTATCTCGATCCAAGATAATGGATGTGGGTAACCCAAAGTGAACCCAAACATACTGAAAGAAGAGATTAACGTTCTGCTCAACAGTGATCTGCTTTTTACATGGCATTAAGATACACATTTTGTTGAACCTATCCCCTACAACATACAAATAGTCATGACCCCTTTTTGACATTGGTAAACCCCCTACAAAATCCATGGAGATACTTTCCCATGGATGGGATGGAAAATGAAGTGGTGATTATAGCCCCAATTTTCTATTAGTGGGATTACAAGTAGAACACATCACACACCCCTTTACACAGTTAGTTACAATCGCTTTCATTTGAGGCCAGTAACAAAACCTCTACAAATGAGCCATAGTTTTTCCTACCCAAAAATTCCTAGACACAAGAGAAGTGTGAGCTTCTCGTATTACATGGACTCATTCACTTGTAGGAATACATAGATTTCCAAGGTGGTAGAGTAGTCTTCCCTGCAGACAATAGTTCTCTACCTGTGCACCATGGGTTAACTTCTCATATACTTATTTAAAATATTCATCAATGGAATATTGTTCCACATAGCTATCATGATATAAATAAGTATTCTTCAAAATAATAGAAGCAACAATAGGAGTTTAGAAACCATATCAGCTACCTTGTTACTTGTACCCTTTTTGTACTTGATTACCAAGTGAAATTGTTGTAGAAAACCCATCCATCTATAGTGTCGAGATTGTTGTAGTTTGGTTTGTGCTTGGAGATACTGTAAGGGTTGGTGATTTGTATGTATGATTGTTTCCTTCCCTAACAAGTAGTGTTTCCATTTCTTTACGCTTTGAACTAATGCATACAACTCTTTATCATATGTAGTATAGTTAACAACAAGTTGGTTAAAAGTTTCAGAGTGGTAACAGATAGGATTATGATATTGCATCAATACTACACCCATGGCGTATCCGCTGACATCTGTCTAGATCTCAAAGGGCTGTTGAAGATTCGACAGTGCTAATACTGGTGCGGTACTGATCTTTTCCTTCAAAGTGTCGAAATATTTTTGTTGCTTTCCTCCCCACTAAAAAGTGTTCTTCAAAATAGTTAAGGCATGCAAATTAGCTACTATAAAGGAGAAGTTTGAAATGAACCTCCTCCAATACTGGACTGCACCTAAGAAGCTCTGTATCTCGGTTACACTTTTGGGCTCATGCCAATTTGCAATTACATCAATATTGGAAGGATCAATTTTTAATTGTCCTCCTCCTACAATATGACCTTCATACATAAGTGCAGTCTTACCAAATTCACATTTGGACAGTTTTACATACAAATTTTCCCTTTGCAAACTATCCAATACTTGCTTTACATGCCTCACATGTTCATCCCAAGTCCTGCTAAAAATAAGAATGCCATCTAAATATACAATCACAAAATCATCTAGAAAATGCATGAATACATCATGCATCACACACATGAAAGTTTTTGGAACATTACAAAGCCCAAACGACATAACTAACCACTCAAACAATCCCTGTTTGGTTTTAAAGGAATTCTTCCATGCATCTTGTTCTGCAACCCTGATCTGATGGTATCCACTGCAGAAATCCAACTTAGTGAAATAAACAACATTATTTAACCGATCAAGTAAATCATATATATGAGGAAGAGGGTATCGATTTTTCACCATGATTTTATTTAAGGCTTGATAATCAACACACATTCACCATGTGCCATCCTTCTTTGGCACCATCACGATCAAAGAACCATAAGGAGATGAGATGGGCCTGATGACCCCTTGATCCAATAAGCCTTGTACCTGCTTCTTGATCTCTGTCATTTCCACAACTGACATCCTGTACATGCCCACATTAAGAAGAGGAGAATCCTGTTGAAGATGTATTTCATGTTGGATTTCCCTCTTAGGAGGTAATCCATCTGGTTCCTGGAAAATATCATCATACTTAGAAACAATAATAATTAATTCTTTCTTATGAGAAGGATCAAATCGTTGGAAAGCATCAGATGTTCCAACATCTTTCTCCCTTACGACCATTAGTACATATCTCTTATTAGTGTTTATGAGTCTCTTCATTTGTTCTGCACTAACATGTGTTGTGTTTACCCTCATGCTGTGAGCTCTAACAATATATTCCACTCCCCCCTTAGTAAGGTGGTATTTGTTCTCATGACGAAATGACTGCTTTTCTATCATAAAGATAAGGACTTCCCAACACTATGCCACATATATCAAGTGATACAACATCCAAATCCACTTCATCAATCAACTTTGAAGAAATAGCAAATCTGACCTTGCATTGTTTGGTGACATTAAGTTTTTCTTTATCACATACCCAACCAAGAGGATAAGGCTTTGGATGTGGTTTCGTTTCAAGACCCATCTTTTTGACAAGTGTTTCAGATATCAAGTTTACTTGGGAACCCAGATCAAAAAATGTATCTATCTTAGTGTGTTTAGATACAACTCTTATGTGAAATAATTCATTCCTCTTTCATTCATCATGATGAGATTCATTATTGGAATTTAAACTAGCATGAAGGGAATCTTTACCTTGTGCTCCAACCGTTGTGATATTTCCTTCGTCTCCTAAATCAGAACCAAGATCTTGTTGCACTGTAGTAATGGTTTTTGTCTTCTCCTTTCCACCGAATTGTTTCAGTCTCTTCACTGGATGTAGTTTCCAATAGTGTTCATCATCATGACCACTTTTCTTGCAATGAGTGCAAGATGGATTTCCTCCTTCTCTCATCATTGTGGTGGTCTTGTTGTCCTTCCTTTTAAACTTATTACATGGCTTGGAAGGTTTCTTTGTGGGATATTCTTGAACATGCCTCCCCCTATTCTGAAGGTGAGTGCCTTGCACACAAACTTAGTCAAGACTAGTGGGGTTAAACAATAGAAAATTATGACGAATATAACTGTGAAGTGTGCCAATATACTTCATTAAAGTTTCATAAGAATCCAAAGGAATGTTTAATGCAAGAGTTTTCTTCCTAAATTCTTCTGTGAAATTTTGTACATTTTGACCTTTACTTTGCCTTAAAGTTTGCCATTTCATCATTGCTTTATGTAAATAACCCAATGGATAAAATTACTTCCTTATCGTTGATTTAAATTCCGACCATGAGGAAAGAAGATTACCACACTTACTTATGTCCTGAATTTTTCTCTCCCACCATACGAGAGCGGTCCCTTCCAACCGAAGAGAATCCAGTAGCACTTTAACTTCCTCTTCATCAATATATTGAACACGACAATATACTTCAACCTATCGAATCCAATTATCTAGCTTTTTAGGATTAACATCTCCATTAAACATAGGTAAAGAAAATTTGACATCGAGCTTTAATAATGGTTTCTTAAAACAGGGTTTATGGCTAGAATGATGAGAATGTTCAGAGGAAGAAGAACTAGAACTTGATGGCGAAGATGGAGGCTCAGGAGGGTCTCCTCCAGCCCCTTGATTTACCGAAGCATCATCATCAACATGTGCTTCCTTTTTCTTCCCTTTCTTCTTCATTCCCTTCTCGTAATCTCCATACATTCGTTCAACCATTTCTGACATGCGATAAAAGACCATATGGAAGTTTTTCTCCTGTTCATCACGCTTGTCCTCTTTTTCCATTTTCTTCCTTCAGGATGTACGACGAACTTTGGGATTGAAAGTATTAAGAGGTCCTTCACTTTGTTTATTCTTGGCCCTAGTAATCATTTTATAGTCAACAATTCAAGTCAAAGATGACTACTCTGATACCAACATGATCTGGGATCTTTTCATCCAGTGACTTTATAAAGAATTGCATTAAATGAGCGTAAATTAAAGTACACCATTAAAGAAGGAAAATCTCAATAATGAAGAGACATATGCGTCAAATATGAACACAAAAAACTTGATAACAGAGTTCGTCCCTGCTAGACTATGTCTCCGAGTCCTGCTCTCAAATGTGTAGGCCTTTTTATGAACTCAGCAAAAGAATTCGGAAAAATACATAAGTATACTTCATTTTGAAATCAAGCTACATAATTTTTTCTCAGATAAGAAAAATAGAAAACACCATTGAATTTGTGGCGTCAAATTACCCAAAAATGATTGTCTCCATGCTTCAATCTGACTCTGGCACTCCTAGGCCCAAGAGAAACTCCGTCTCGGTTTTCATGCCTTGCAACCTATAATAAATGCTGAGACTATCTCAAAATTCATGTCGGTTTGTACCCTCGCGCGCCTCCTTCTGCCCTGGGTAGATGCCATTTTTTGAATAAAAATTGTGGCGATACACACAATGGGAGGTCGTTGGCCTAACGGTTGGCGGACTATAGTTAAGGAAGATATAGAGGGGGAGGTCCTGGGGTCGAGCCCACGGGCCTCCCCTTTTGGGTATTCGTTGTAACAATATATATATTTGAATGTGGTTGTTTCCCACTAACTTTAGCAATGGTTAAATCTAACAGTTGGTCACCAGATTTGGCGAGGTCCCACCGTATTTGGCGGACCCTCCAACCCTTTTAATATATATATATTTTAAATTCATTCTCAGGTTGTCATTGTGCATTTTCCCACTGCCATGTGGCAGCCAACCATGTGGCCACGTCAACTACTATACAATCACCCTTCCATGTCAGCGTACGGTATGCCAACTCAACTGCTAAGTCAACCTGTCACATCATCTGCCACGTCACCGTACGGTCTTCCACATGGTTGTACAGACTGCCACGTGGCATAATTTCACCGGTCCATGAAATGACCTAGAAATGCCAAATATGAGTGACACATGGCAACCTTTGGAGCTGCCACGTCACCATGATGATGTTAGCATGACATGTGTCACCTCATGTGCATGCCACATATGTTGTATGGATGCTGACATCATCCGTACTGATGATGACATCAGTAGTACGGATGTTGACTCATCCCCCTGTTGACTGGGCTAGGTTGACCAAACTTTGATCGCAAATATCTTTTGATCCGTAACTTTGTTTGATGAGCCGTTTGCGCCATTGGAAATATTGTGATGCACTCTTCATGATGATGTCATTTTCACTGAGTTTTGGGGAATTTGGTTTTTTTTCCCTTTCTTTGTCTGCTGAGGCCATTCTGAGCTTCTTGAGTTTCTTCTACGAGTTATGAGTTGTCCTTAGTTTTCTCTGGATCATTTTTGAATCAAGGGTATTTTGAAAAAATTATCAGAGTCATTCAGAGGTACTTCACGTGTGAAGGAAGGTTCAATATGGTTTATCAATACCATATCAGATTACTACTACACTTTACTAGGAAAGAGTCATGAATCTTCCCTTTTATCTTTTCAGGAGTATTGAAAAGATGTCAGATGGTATCCAAGATAAATCCAAGCAAGTGGATACCAATGTTTTTCACTTTGGTTTAATCAATATGCTAGTCCCAGAAGATTTGAAAAAGATAAACACTGAATGGGAGGTTTTCCTAGCTACATCAGGTTTTCAACAAGATATTTCTCACACACCAAAGTCCAAAAGATAAACACCTAGCCTTGTTGAGAAGACTCTGCACTTAGATTCAAGCATAAAGAGGAAGATGACCAGAAGTGGTAAATCCATTTAGATTACTGATAAAACAATTGAAGTTGGTCCCTCACAACCTCCCGACAGAGAAATTTCTTCTATGGAAAAACCTACACCCATGGAGATATCATCAAGTAAAATAAGGAATCTGAAGGGTAGAAAACTTATATTTTCCCCACCTGTTGCTGCAGAAACAGTCAAACCTAAAAGGCCTTTCACCAGATCAACAACTAAACAACATATATATGTGGAAGAGGGTACATCAGAAGCCTCAACTCAGAAAAGGATAAAGCTTAGCCTTCCAAGTATCCCATACAGATTATTGATATCAACACTCCTCCTCATGAAACTAATCCTACTTTCAACAGACTCAGGAGGCAACTTAAGGATACAAGAGGTGAAAATGACAAATTGAAGAAGGAAAATATGGAGGCTCGAATCAAGCTAAAGGATATGTTAGATTTATATGAGAAGACTATTGATATACCAAATATTTGGCTAAGAGGTCTCTACCCCTTCATAAGAAACTTAAGAATGTGTGTAAATAGAAGAGAGATTTCCAAGCTAAGATCAGGAGATTGAATGTAGAATTGCAACCCTTCAAAGAGAAGGTAGCAAAAAGGAATTTGGATATATTGGCTAGGGTGGCTACTAGAAGGAGCACCAGGAAAAGATGAATACATGATACTATGTTTACATCAACATGATTTTTTCCATGGTTCACTTTTTGCATGTACTTATTACCTGAGTAATAATTTGGGTCTTGAGATGAGGTTACCATATTCATATGATTTATCCTAGGTTACTTCATGTTGCAAGAAGTTTGTAGCAGGATCTGGAAGGTTTTTCCCAACTTCTTGTGCAAGTTTTAAAGATTGGAATCATTTTGGAGGTAAAATGACACCTACAGGAAAGTTCGTAGCATGTGGACTCATTGGCGCTTCGAACTGGTTGTTTTAGGACAGTCTGTAGCGCAAGTGCTGTGAAGTAGGAGTTATGAAGATTTTGAAGCTGAAAAGGATTACCATGTGTCAGGTTGAGCTCAGATAAGAATTTAGAAGATTAGTTGCACATCAAAGGCCACCTTCCTTGAGGAGTTTTTTGCCTGTAGTAAAACCACATGCACCAAGTTGTTAATAGTTGTTTTTAAATGATTTCAACATTTTCCTGGAAAATAGCATTTTGGTTACATTTCTATTGTACACCTAGTGCCACGTCTTTCTTAGGCATAAAATCCTATGAGGAAGTTAGGTGGCGAATTGTAAACATTTTTTTTTGTGGATATTTTGTTATTTAAGGAGCATTGTAACTCCATGAGAGGGTTCGAATGGTAAAACAATGAGACTCTTATCTTTAGTTTCAAACTATAATAGAGTTTCCTGAGGTATGTATTGGACCCAAGAATCTTTAATAGTGAAATATCAACTTACTTTCCTACTGTCACATATGTTTCTATCTCACTTTGATGTTAGTTGTTGGTGAAGGATTCATCATTATGCTTGTTTCTTACTATAGTAAATGATTTATTGTTAGTAATTCTTGCAAGTATGATCAAAATGTTCTCTCTTTTTTATTAAGAAGTTCTTATTCAATGAGATTTCTTCTATATGTGTTTCAGAAGTACTTGATGTAACATGATACATATATTTCATTTTTCTTGCCAAGTCTTCTATATTCCATTGATATCTCTAAACACTGATCTGAAGCTATTCAAAGCCTTGCTTGTTGGTGTGTATTTCATGGAGGTTTTGGGTTGACATCATCAATTGAGTATCACACCCATTTTATACACATTGAAAACAACTATTATTCACATTCTGATGGGTATTAGGCTTACATCTACAACAGTCTAGGTGTGACTTATGGTGCTAACACCATCAAACTTCTTTAATTCAATCTTGGGAAATTTGACACTTTTAGGACCCCCTCCATAATTAAATCCACTATTAGAGTTAAATCCACTTGAAAATTGCTTATTACCAACAGTTTTTTCAACATGAATACTACCTTTATTTTCATGAGTCACTTCGGTCACAGTGTCACTTTTAGGAAGCCTCCCATATAAGGTTTCTAAAATATTTTTTTAATTCCTCCATATTTTTATCCATCTTATTTTCCATTTGATCGATATTTTCACCCATCTTATTTTCTATCTGTTCCATATACCCATCTTATTTTCCATTTGTTCCATATTTTCACCCATCTTCTTTTTCATATGTTCCATTTGGTGAAAAATATCTTCTCTTTCTTCTTTAGTCATGGTTGAGCTCTCTGAAGGTTTGGTTGGTGAAGAAATGTTTGGAGGACCCTTTGGAGCCATGTGAAAAAATATCAATACTCCTCTTTTTTCTCTTTATTACAAATTATGGTTATCCTTTAGGAGTGAGCTAACTGGAAAAGGTTATACGGTCCTAAGGAAAAGGGAGTGTTAGGTGCTATAGCTCTATGATATACGTGTGGGGCCCAACATTATTACTTGACCCAATGTCTCAGGGAACTAACTAAGGAGGCTCAACCAAGCCCTTAGCCATACTACTCAATTACCAGGGTACTAGAGAGTGGTCTCCCTGAGTGTTATTATCGGTGTATTATAGCAACAAGATGGTTGATTAGATTATCTGAAGCTAGTTTCAGGTATACCTAGGGGAATTTTGATATACCTAAAGGTACATGGAAGTGAGATTATGATATACCTAAAGGTAAATGGAAGTGATATTCCATATACAAGTATTTTTTGATGTGGTACTACTCGAAGGGGTACCAACATGGGTTACAAGGGTTTCCAAAAAGGCAATGTGAAACCATGTCTAGTTCATGTGTGTATTCTTCCCCTACCATAGTTTCACCCAATGAATGAAAAATCACTATTCTATTTAAAGATTCCATAACAGATCTCTATTTATTTTTTTAAATGAGCTTGCTAACCCATGAAAAAGCTCTTAAAATCACCAGAAAATAACTTGTGCAAGGTAAAGTTTGAGGATCAAAATGAAAAATGGAACTTCTTGGATTGGCTATTATGACCCCAATTAAGAAATGTCACACCTTCTCTAGATCCACTAACACTGTTGAAAACATTCTAATCAAAATTTATGTCAATTGTAAGTTATGTACCTTTCAAACCCTAATTTTGGAGACTGTCTGGATGGTTGACCTTTGTCCTGATATATCTCTGAAATGTGAACCCTTATGAGTATAAAATTTCATTCTATAGTACTCTGATATGAATTCTTAAACTCTATACATAATTCTCTATGTCTCCTCAATCTCCTAAAAAAATTGTTGTTTGAATCATTCCAGAAAAAAATTATAGCGAAAATTCCAAGATGACTCGCTTGAAGTAGAAAAACCCTAGGATCGATGCTATGATACCAAATGTTATGAACCAAACTTCAAAGTAGTCATTGAATACAATCCACTTTGAGGGAAATCCTCCTTTTACAATATATCTAATTCAGAAGACAAGATGAGATCTTTATACAAATGATTCTCCTTTATTGCAAATATAAGATAAAGTGAGAATGATGTAACCTACCACTAAGATGACCTAATCATAATTAATAAAATAATAATAAATGTGTGTTAGGGCATTAAGGTCCTTAAGAAATTATCTTTTTGATAGATGCAAAAATTCTCTTAGGGCCTACAAGTAAATAAGATTCAAAGAAAGAATCATAAGGATTGGGCTTACTTCGAAGATCTTTTGCATATGTAAGCTTGATTTCATATGAAGTCTTTAGAGCTGAGATTGAGCTGACTTCCTTTGGAGTAACTGGAGTTTGAGAAGTTTTAGTATAATATTTTCCAAAGGAGGAGTCATGATGTATTCCTATTTCCTGCACATCCTTCTAGTCCTTATGAATCCACTTCCGACGTTTGGTACCCTACCCACAATCCACGCTCAGGTGACCATAGAAGTGCCACCTCGCACAACGAAATGGACTGCCTTTGCAGTTGAATTCCTACCTATATACCTTTTAACCACACTTGATTGAGATTACATCTACCATTTCTTTCAAGACATTGAGGCCCACCAAGAGTCGAGCCATTCCATATAGCCTATAGTGGGAAAAGAGAGATTTTCTTCATAGAAGAACCCTAGAAAGTTCCTTATTTCCTTAAAAACATCCTCTATCCAGAAAATGAGCTGAAGAGATCAGAGCCAAACCCAAACAAGGATTATTTCTAGCCACTCCAATTTGGCATCGAAGTCGAGACACCATTTTTAAAAAAATAATGCTTGGGAGCCCCGTTGCTAATGGGATGAGAGGAGCTTTGAGGCATCCTCACCTGAAGATGTTATACATACCAACAAACAATGCATCAAACACACATTTTGGAGTGTAGCCCAAAATCCCTTTGAAGTTTTCTACCATCCATCTCTGCAATGTTTCCATAGACATTTGCTTGCTAGTGAAATGACCTACTAATGCGACCTTCTCCATGGTTAGGATTTCATCGAGTTTGACTCCTTCACCAAGAACTAAAATCGACTCCATTTTAAATTTGAAAAACTTTGTCTTCCCTTTGTTTTGGTCTATATCCCCCCCCTCTATGTTCATATTGTGAGAAGTTTGAGTCTAAGTGAGTTTTTTTCCACTCATCAAATTGCCTGTTAAGTGTTGGCTAATAAAACCCTTCGACAAAGTAAGGCTTGCAGAATATTTGAGAGAGAGGAGAGGGTTTTCCAGCTCATGACCCAGATCATTATGACTTGTAGTGAGTATTGAATTTTTTTCATAATCATGATAGTCATCATCTACATCGTTAGCAATGGAGTATGTGACGAGAGTACTCACCTTAGTGTGAGTACCAAATGGGATGATATTCCCCATGCTGCCATTGAATCAGGTCGTGGAATCTTTAGATGATGATGGTGTTGTCTTATCTTCCATATTTAGAGTTGAACCTCCCAAATTCCGGATTATGGAGTCAAGAACACTCAGAGTGTCCTGGGCTAGCGGATATGTTGTCGATCAAGGGGATGAGCTTGCAAAACCGTCGAGTACACCACAAGGAAGATTTGGAGAAAACCTAATCAACTTGATGTCATATGAATCATCCATATAGTCCAATGGTTTCTCTTCCATGAGGTGAGGTGACAATAAGGTAGACTTGGTTCCCTAATAGCTTATCTAGCCTTGGGAGAATACACGTCACCTTACAAGAACCATGGCATCCCGTGCAATACCGTGGAAACCCTACTATTCAAACCCTCATCCTTCCAATCTAAAATATGCCCCCTTTGTCTCCTATATATACCAAAAGAGAGTTGGTTTTAAGAATCATCTCATCTTGTGCATTTGATATATTGTAAAAGGAGGTTTCCCCCTGTAACATACCTCTCATTCCTTCCCTTTATATTTTTCTCAAGGAATGGAATTACTTGTTTATTATATTTTTATTCCATTTGAGGTGTTTAGTCCATAACATTTGGCATCAAAGTGGATGATCTTTGGTTTGGTTCCTTTAAATGAGATAACTTTCCATTTTCTCTCCAACTTTTTTTCAGGGATTGAAATTTTCAAGGTGTAAAGAGGATATATTGAAGTACATTGTATCAAAATTTTAGATTCTGATCCACTATAATTTTAGAGTTATAGGTTGTATAAGTTAGGGTTTTTTACTAGTCAATTAGGTTTAGATTGGGTGGTTGGGAGGAGTTTTTTATCCTCCCCACGGAGGTTAAATTCTCGAAAAGTGACATGTTGAGCTCTTAATAAGTATATTTTTGTAATGTCTTCGACCTTTATTATTGATTGGCCTTGTGCCATGAAGTTTCTAGGGGTTTACCTTGGAACCATGCTCAAAATTAGTGGAAGTACTCAAGGGTTTTCCCTAAGCAATGTAACCTGGATAAAAAAAGAGTTAGGGTTTTTTACTAGTCCTAAAACTAGTCTCAAGCAAGTGTTCTTGGTAAAACAATCATATCTAAAGATTGCAAAATACAATCAAGTGTCACCTATGGAAATGAAAATAAGACATATTGTGGTGTTTCAGGTCCAATTTTTAGAAATGGGAGTGAAGTATTGGCTGCGTGGAAGTTTGTTCAAGTTCACTCTCCTTAAATAGGGAAAAGACTATAATATGTTATGGTAATTCAACCATAAATTTCTCTTGGAAGATCCAAATTGCATGGAATTATTGACATATCGAAGATAAAATATCAGAGTTATATTATAAAATTTTTTAGTAGCATCAGATTAGAATTGGATAATTTACAATAGGTTGAAGTTTGGCTAGAAGAATAGTCTCCAAAACCCTACGCCCATCATGTCTAGATGTACCGAACCAAATGCAACTCCTGGAAAGGATTTTGAAGGTGCATCCTTGACACAAGAATATAATGAATATGTGAAATTTAAGATGTCCTAGTTTGAAGAGATAATCAAGATCTTGGAATCTACAATGGAATGGCAGGTTCACATCATAAATTTGGTAGGTAAAACAAATTTCTAAGACTTTAAAAACGATCTCAAAGAAAATATAAAAAATGAACTAAAAGAGATGGGAAACAAATTAGATGATCTGAAAGACATGAAAGGGGGCCTTTTGAAGGAGCTAATATGCATCCTTACCCCAAATTCACCTCCTCAAGAAGGGGATAAGGAGAATAAGATGTCCAAATCCCAATTACATATGGCGGGGGGGGATTTTAACACATTTAGACAACAAGAGGTTGAAGTCCTAGACACCTGATCATTCATCACTCCAAGATCCATATAATCATGGGTTCAACTTAGGACCAAGGAACTGCTAAATTCCCAAGATTGATATGAGGGAGTTTGAATTAAAGATCCCATAACATGGATATTCCAAACGGTGTGATTCTTTGATCTACACCAAGTGCCAAGTTTACAAATCTAATTATTGCATCCTTATATTTAGAATCTCACCAATTTGTGTGCTATTGATGGGTTTTTTTTTTTTTTTTTATCATAAAAGGACTCTAATGTCTCTTGGCATGTTTTTGTGGATGAATTGATAACACTTTATGTGGATATTAAGACCAACACCTTCTTTAGCCAATTGATAAATCTCAGGCATAGAGGTCCAATTATAGATCACATTCAACACTTTCAAAAGTTGAGTCTTAGAGTGAAGAACCCTCCAAAGAATAATTTGTTGGATCTCTACATAGTCAGTCAATGGAAGTACAAAAATTAATCATAGGATATATACTCTCTTTCCATGTGTTGGTTTTTGGATGGATTTGTTTCAAGCTAAACTCGTCAGAAGATGCAGATATGCTCCTAAGATGAAATTGGGTATGGGGACCTTCTGATTTAAGTTTCAAAAGGTGGAAATTGGGTTTTGACCTGAGAAAAGAACCTTCATTCATCCAAAAAATCTAGGACCTTCTTCCAGGACTCCCTCTAGAGTTATGGAATCCAAAAAAATTGGAAGGAATTGGTAATGCCTTAGGGCATTTCATTTGTCTAGAAGAAAATCTCTTGGATAAAGAGAGTATGAGAATGGTGAGAATGCTAGTAGAATTTGATCTATGTGAAGATCTTCCCAAATAAGTGGAGATAGTTTGGGTGTCTTGGGGTTTTTTTGCAAAAACTTGAATTTAGGAAGATTCCATTTCATTGTAGTGGTTGTCATGGAATTGGCCATTTGTAGGTTGATTACAATAATACTAAAAGGCCAAAGGAATGCACAAAAAAAGTGTGGGTAAAGAAATCAAATTCTTCTTAGAATGTGAATGTCAATCTGGACTTATTACTGGAGAAGAGACAAGCCCATTGTGGTTCTCCTTTTCCAGAAGTTTCAAAGGAAAGGGAAGGTGAAGCATGTTGGTCGCTTGAACAACCATCACAAGCTGTGGAAGGAATTGAATGCACATATTGTCATGTAAATAATTCTGAATGTTTGGCCTTTGATGTCTCCTCTCCTTGATTTCATTCAATCTGAAACAATTATGCATCGGTTGATGAGGGTATGGCTGTTGAATGTGGTCAAAATGAGGGTTTAAGAAGTCCTAGCCAAGGCTAGTCCTCATTCACTCCCAACTCTTCCTTGTTTCCTCGAATTCTTGAAACCTACAATCATGAATTTTCTCACAATGTCCATACCCTCAATATTTGTGAGGAACAATGAAGGTGTGGGTAAGTCCAAACTTTTTTCGAGTCTATTCCAAATGGTAAATCTCATAAGTGATCTCCCAATTTAGTATTGTTGATTTGAAAAGGAGTGCCAAAACCCAACACCCTCCCTTGAAATACTCATATCTCTTAAGATACAAGAAAGTGATGATGGAGAACTATAGGGTTTAGGAAGGGGGTCTAGCTATGGATCAGGAGCAACCTACCTCAGTAGGAAGAAATTATAATATATCAAAGGAAAAAACCCAATCCAAAAAACAAATAATAGAATGAAAATTGTTGGAATATTCACTAATACTGAGAGGGGGGTGAATCAATATTAAGCACTTTTTACCACTTTTAATCACAATATGTAGCATTAAGATATCAACAATCTATCACTTATTATTGCATTCAAGATACCATAAACATATAACCACATATACACAATACACAAGAATTTTATGTTGAAACCCAAATGGGATAAAACCACATAATGTTTTCTTAATACATCAGAACATTACATGCATAGGAAGCACCAACTTCCAAAATTGTCCAACACCAATTGAAAGGAGGAACCTATTATCGCACAATTTGTACTTGCCCAAAATCCAAAGAAAAGTGAACAATAAATTGGCGTAACATAAGGTTTTCCTATCATTGTCACCTAAACAAGACACCTCTTTTTCTTTAGGAGTGGTACCCCAGGGGAGATGTCTCCAGTGACCTGGGGGTTTGAGAAGGCTAAGGTAAGAGTATCAAGAAAGTCCCACCCCTCTCACAGGTCACTCTGATCAAAGTTTCCAAAGGTTTCAATGAGATGAAGAAAAGTAATATTTAAGTGTACCTTCCCAGAACAAGACAACAAGAAAATTACTATTTTCAAGTACCATATGATGTTAGTGCTTCATAAAACCATAGACTTTGATAAAAAGAACAAGATGATATAAAATATGAAGCAACAAAAGTATTTATAACAATTGCAATGTATATATAACAATAGCTTCACAATTATGCCTCAATAAAGCTTCAATGATGACCGAAAATGATAACATAAACTTGGAAAATGGCTAGTATTTGTCAGAAGCAATGAAGGCAATGTAAAATCAGCTTTAAAACTTGCTTTTAAGATGATTTTTCTGCTATTATAGATGGATGTAGCAATCTTTTGCAACAACAACAAAGTAGTTAGCAGGTTAGTCTAATTTAAAGTTAGAAATAGTTAGTATAGGTTTTAGAGTAGATGGTTTAAGAGTTGTCTCAATCAATCAATCACTTGCAAGGTATGAACTAGTGCCTTTTAGGGTAAATGGAGTCAATATTGCAATGACAATTCTTAGAGGAAAACTCAAATGATAATAGGTGAACTAAAGGAAGAGGGAGGATGGTTGAAGTGTTAGTAACCTAAGGCCTCAATCATCCAAAACCCTAGAAGGAAAAGTTGCTAGGAAGTGGGTAACCCTAGGCCCTAGAAATTTTCCTTCTTCTTTAGGTCGAGCTTGAAATAAAAGTATGAAATATTAATGAAGAAATAGTACTAGAGTGCTACTAAGGTAGGGATCTAGTATATTCTTCAAGGTAGGTGTCTTCTAGCAAAATCATGTAGGTGAAGAGTTGTTAAGAAGATGACAATAACATGTTCTTTTCTCCTAGGGTTTCAAACTAACAATTTCATAATCTTATAAATAAACAAGTAAATACACCATAACCATTCAAAATAAAGAAGGATTGCAGATTTCTACTTACTTCATCAAGAATAATCTAACCACAAACCCTAGTTGAAGACTTTCCACCATGAAAATGTAAAAATACACCAAAATAAGCTCCTTCTGAGAGTTGCACACCACTTAGTTAAGCCAATAAGCCTTAAAAGAGGCCTAATTTCAGAACTCACACTTGTGTGAGTGCAAGATGATGAAAAATATAAGATATTTTCCACTTATTTATACAATACAAGTGACCTTTAATTACATTTCAGGTAAAAAAAGGCCGATATGGCCAGTTTACATAAAAAATCCAGTTTTACATAAAATTAACAAATTAAAACCTAAAATGTGCAGAATAGGTGACGTCATGCCCTCCTAGGGTGATGTTGGGCCTCATAGGTGGGACGTTAGGCTCCATGAGCAAAACGTTAGGCCTTCCAAGGCCTCTAGATGATGCCACACATGCCACTTGGCACACAACTGCCTCCATCATGTCCATTTGACGTTGGGTGATGTCTAGGGTCATAAGGGTGACGTCATGGGCCTCACAAGACTAACATTTAGGGGGAAGAGAAATACCCCCCTAGGTCCATGCCTGCCAAAGTTTTTCTGGTGGAATGTCCTTCTTTTTCTCTGGTGCAAGCCTCCGATGTCTCTCTTCCCTGGGCTGGGGTCACATCATCCATCTAGTGGGATTTTATCCCCATGGAGATCCGAGCTAATCATCTCCCCATATGTACCTATATGTCGGGCATGGTCCTGCAAAAAAAAAAGTACGCCATCCATGGGCTCATAAGTCACATGGATCATAGCAATGTCAATCACATCTAATAATCATTTTACCCAAACATGTGCATCAAACCCCCCTTTATCCAAACAAATGCTCAAAGATGTTATGCTATTTAACAAGCCAGGTTTGGAGAGGGTCTCAGGATGTCCTATTGGGATAATCCTCCTCAGGTGTGGGGTGTTTCTAGTTGAAGACTAGTCTAGGTCATGTAAATGCATGAGATTGTGTAGGGGATGTTTGGACAAGGGGTTCAGTGATAACAAGGAAATGTAGGTCTTACCTGCAGGTGCCTTTGTAGAGGGTGAGCTGCACCTTGCCATGGATGCAAGTGTTTCCTAGCCCATTCAATGCCTTTTTACTCTTTGTCTTATTGCTTTTTCTTTCAAGAGAATAGAAGGAGGACACTGCCTTGGTGTGGTGACTAGTGGTGACAATGTTACCCACAAGCATTTCACAGAGATGAGAAGGTTGGCTCATGATGAGAGCCCCTTTCTCTTGGCTATGCCACCAAGAGCCACTGCCCTGGCATGGTGACCATATGAATAGTAGTGTCATACCGCTACATGCCCATGGACCTAATAGGTTGGCTCATGATGAGACCCCTTATCGACCATCTAGGTCTTGAGTTTTATTTTATTTTATGGGTCCCCCCTTTTTCTTGCTGAGAAACCTTTTATTTCTCTCTCAGGGATCCCTGGGCAAAGCATCTCAAGGTTTCATCTTACATTTTAACTTTTTCCAGCTACTTTTACCCTCTAGGCCTTTAGCCCCTTCTTCCCACAAGGCAAGGTACAACCCTTACTAGTTTGGAAAACCCAATGCTTGAACCAATGCAAGGAATATATGAGAGGGATAGTGATTAAAAGTAGTAAGTATGGAAGGAATGGACGATGACCTTTCATAGACCCACCTAGTGGGAACTCATCCTTAAGGGAACCAACTTACTAGGGAACTATGTCATCCCCCTTAGGTATGGACAAGTTAAAAGGCATAATTTCCAAGCAAACGTCATGAAGCAAAAGAGAATTCAATGCACATGTTCAAATGTTTTGAGAATCATAGTGACACATACCATGATGCTTGGACTCATTACCTCATGGAGCAAGACCCACTACTACTCCAGAACCAGGCTGATGGGATGGATGTTGCTATTGCTGATAGATGGGAGGCGCTGAAGAAAAGATGGGCCCTCCAGGGCCAAGCTCAAGTAACAATATTGTGCTAAGAGATCACAAGATTGAAATATGAAAATGAGAGGTTCTTGATCTGTATTTATACTTTTCCAAGTACCTCCTTTACTTGATTTTAGGGCCTACTTGTAACTTCTTGTCCTTGGATCTGGGGCTTCTTGACCATACTTTGGGGCTTCATCTTTAATAGGGAATAAATTCTCAATATTGAGGAACCACGTGGCATGCACCTACCGTTTGAAACAACTTGATGAGGACTATTAATCCATGGATTTTTTTCATGCATTTGCAATGTCCTTCATCAACTTCAGGCTTAATGAGCACACCTTCAGGGATTTCTAACCACTTAACGACTTAACCATATTTCTAGGGCTTCTTGTAGACTTCTTCAAAGCTTCTTCCCATGTGGTTCATGCTTAAATATACACCATGGAGGGGATCACTTTGGATACTTCTTCAAATACACCCATTGCTTCTAGAGGCTTTCAAACTTGCTTCAGAGATTCTTCTAGGGTTGACATCAATGACAACCATTTTTCCAACAATCTCCCCCTTTGGCATTGATGGTAACACTCATACTCTCCCTATGACCATTGATACCTATATATTTATGTTTGCTCCTCCTGTCTTCATCCTTGATCTCCCCCTTTGAAATCAATGGAAAAGGGTGACTCCCCTGATGATTTCTCTCCCCCTTTCTTCTTTGCCAAAAAGTTGTGTAGATCACTATGAGGAAAAAACTACTCCAAGTTTCTATCAAAGATACTCAAATGTCTCTCTTGGGAGAGGTTTGGTGAATATATCTGCAATCTATTATTTTTTCCCAATGTACTCCAACTTGATATTCTTTTTTGTGACTTGTTCCCATAGAAATTGGAACTTGTGGTCTTGGAATGCGTCATTGGATTTTTGGAGATACTTATAGCACTGGTATTGTCACCGAATGTTGAAATAGGCTCATCATATTTTACTTGTCGTAGACAAAGATATTGAGGACTGCTCCTTACTTAACTAGGACACCAGAAAATCACCCAAGTAGAAGGTTGTTCCACCAGTACTTCTTCTATCATCAATACTTCCCACCCAATCTAAATTTGTATAGGTGACCATAGTCAGCTCATTCCCTTTTAGATACCACAATCCAAACTCTGTCATTCCTTTGAGATATTTGAAGATCCTCTTTACTGCCATAACATGAGTTTCCTTCTGTGTTTCTTGAAATCTTTCTACCTGTCCAACTGCCTTCATCACATTTGGTCTTGAGGTTGTCACATAGAGTAGGCTACCAATCATCAATCTATAGAGTCTCTGATATGCTTCCTTAGATTCATCATCTTTTCTCAGCTTACAACCAGTCACCATGGGAGTACTTATGGGTTTGCAATCTTCCATTTTGAACTTCTTCAACATTTCTTTGATATACTTGGTTTGGGAAATGAAAATACCTTCATCTAGCTAAGATATCTGGAGTCCCAAAAAGAAAGTCATCTCACCAAGTAGGGACATTTCAAACTCACTCTACATATCTTTAACAAACTTCTTACTCAACCTATCATCATCACTTCCAAAGATGATGTCATCCACATATACTTCAATGATAAGTATGTTGTCCTGATCCACTTTTATGTAGATATTTCTATATGCATTGCCCTTTTTGAATCCTTTTTGTTGTAAGTGCTTGTCCAATCTTGAATACTAGGCTCTAGGGGCTTGCTTGAGTCCATACAAATATTTCTTTAATATGCAAACATAATCTCCCCTTTATGATAGTAGGAACCCTTCTGGTTGTTCTATGTAGGCCTCCTATTCTAATTCTCCATTTAGAAATGCTAATTTTACATCCATTTGATATACTTTGATCCTTTTGGAACATGCGTAGGCCATGATCATTCTGATTTCTTCCATTCTGGAAACAAGAGCAAAAGTTTCTTCAAAATATATTCCTTCAACTTGAGCATATCCTTTGCATACTAGCCTTGCCTTATTTCTGGTTACCTGTCCATATTCGTTTAGTTTGTTTATGAACACCCATTTTGTACCAATCACATTTTTGTCCTTAGGTCCTTGAACCAGTTCCCATGTCTCATTCTTCTCTATTTTATTCAGTTCTTCCTCCATTGCCTTGATCCAATGTTTATCATTGATGGATTCCTCAAATATGTTTGGTTCAACTATGGACAATAGTGCTAGATGTATTTTTTATGGTGTACGAGCTTGTTTATTCCTCTAGTTTCTATTCTTGGATTTTTATCTCCAATAATTTGTTCTAGTGGATGATTCTTTTGAACCCAACGGTTGGGTGTTTTGGCAGGTGTTTGGAAATCTTGTTGATTGTCTTATGTTTCTTCTTTCTCTGCTTTTGTTTCTTCTACTACTTCTTCCTTTATTTCTTCTTCTGCTTCCTGGCCTTTTGAATTTTGGCTTTCTTCTCTGGTCTTCAACACATTTTTCCTTTGTTCTGAACTCAATTCTTGTTTGTTTTCCATGTAAACAGTGCTTGCACATAGTATTTGTTGGCTTTGAAATTTCAGGCATTTCTCTTGCCGCTTCCTTTCTACTCATTTTGACAAGATTGTCAAAGTTCATATGACCCATTCATCTATGCCAAATCCAACTTTCATTTTCCTTTCCCAAGCAACATTTTTCCTTTCCGATCTCATTTAAGATGTATATGTTGTTTGGGGTCCTTATCATTTTTGCCACCAACTTGCCTGATCCTTCTTTCCTTATCTCACATTTCTTTGAGTTGAATAGAAGTGTATATCCCTGGGCACACATTTGACTTACACTTGGCAGGTTATGCTTCATATTTTTGACAAGTAGGACATTTTATGCCATGGAATCTTTACTTCCAAGCTTGATATGCCTTTTCCTATAATTTTGGTGGAGTTATCATTGCCAAATGAAACAATATCCATCTCTTTCTTTCTTTAGAGTTACAAATCTGTCCTTGTCACCTGTCATATGCTTTGAACAACCACTGTCAATGTACCAATCACTTTTTCTACTTCGGGCTTGTAGAGAAATCAAACATTCTTCAATGTGCAGTTTATCCTGCTTCCTTTTCCATATCCTTGATGGTTCTTTTACATGACTGTTGAAATCATGATTTGGATCCTTTAGAGGAACAATCAATCTATAATCTTTGGCCATGTGTCCAAATTTTTTGCATTTATAGTATTCTACTTCATTATTTAATGAGACAAAACTATTATAGTTTTTTTATACGCTTCATGAGGCTTTATGAGATAATTAATTCTAGAGTAGCTTTCATAGTGTCTTATGTTCTTAGCATAGGCTCTACAATTTATATCCTTGTACCCAAAATTGTTACGGGAATAACATAAACCAAGAAAAATAGTTTGGTACTTGAGTGTGGGGGATGTTCCAAATGGTGCAACACTTATGTAATATTCTTCTTGAGTTCTATCCATTGTTGGTTGTTGATTCTAAGTTTTGGATCTTCTAGGTGGTGCAGTTCTTCTGTAATCTTCTTCTTGAGTTCTCTCCAATTCCCAAATGTTCTCCTTTGAAGGCTTGCATTCTTCCTTCTCGATGGGACCTTTGATGAATTATGCATAACACTTTTGTTTTGCTTCCTTTTATATTGTCATGAAGCTCGAACCCTTCTCATTTTGATTTTTTTTGTATCTTAGTTCAGATTTGTCATAGTATGGCCTTTGATTGTTGATGGTTTCATCCAATAATTTGGTGATGTTTTGTTGCATGTATTTCTTTTGAAGTTCCTTCCTTAGTGAGATTATTTTTGCTTCCGATCTCTCCTTCATTTTATCCTTTTAGTCCAATTGGTTTTTATGTGTTTCTTCAATCCTTTTGGATTCTTTTACTTGGAGCTTTAGATTCATAATCATCTACTAGACGTCTTCAAATTTGGGATTTTGAGAACCCTCCTTTAGCTTAATCAATTCTTCCTTGAGTGACTTATTTTTCTTCATTTCTCTTTTTAGCTCACTTAAGGCACTGATTAGTTTTGCTTCAAGATCTTCTTCACCTTCTTCTTCATAATCTTCTTTATCATTTTCCAATGCCATAAAGAGTACTCTTTCTGAGTCACTGTCACTATCATCATCCTCATCCGATGATGAACTATCTTCTCTTGAGTAGAGGCTTTTCTTGAAGAATTTCTTTTTGTTTCTTTTCTTGTCTCCTTTCTAATATTTCTTTTCTTTGTTGGGAGCTTCTTCTTCATCATTATCTATATTCTTAGCATAAGGTTAGTAGAAAAATGTCCAATTTTACCACAATTAAAACATTTTAAAGGAAGCTTACCTTTGTACTTACCAGATCCTCTCTTCAACTTCCTTACAAAGTCGACTATTTCTTTATCTTCATCTGAATCATCGTTGCAACTGCAGTTTGACTTCAAATTTTTCGTGTTCTTCTTTGTCTTCTTGGATGCTTTGAAAGTTGCCTCCTTCCTGGATGAATTATCCCGCTCTGTTCTCATTTTGATGTAGCCAATAAACTTGGATTCATTCATAAGATCTAAAAACCATGCAAACACACGAGAATGGAAAATAACTCTCTTTTATTCCTTCTCCATCCTAACTATTACAATGGAAGTTCAACCCCTTATAACTACTATTTGAGATTTTCGAAAACAACTAATTTTAAAAAAACAACTAATTTTAGGAAATCCTCGCATGACTCTAAAACTGACCAATAACTAAGAGCTAACTAGAGCGACACTATTTTTCAACTCACTTCTCTGATTAGGTTCATAAACTAAGAGATAATTGATAATTAAAAATTTAAAAAATCCCATAAAAACACTAAAACCCTAATTTGAGGCCTTATATGAAGGAATTTGGCCCCAAAAAAATGTCGAAACGATGACCAATTTAACTGATCAAATCGCCACGATAGTGAACTCTTCGAGACAGAACTCCCTGTAAAATTTTATCCCAAATAGATAAATGATTCAAAATTTACGACCCTCGAAAATCAGTACATCATTCTCCTTTGGTTGAAAAGAACACAACTCCTGAAATTTACTATCTTCAAACTGTTGCCACTTAATGGGATCTAGGTTAAAAAAGTCCCCCTCTACAATCCATGTACTCTCTATTGGTGATAGGCCTTCCCACTGGAACAAATATCAGTTGTATTCGCCTTGCCGAGTATGAAGGGTCTTATTATCTAAAATATGCACAATATTTCACTTTTTCTTGCTCAGAATGACCTATTGCCAGCCCACCTCCACCTCACTGTCATTACCTAGATTGTCCCCATGGAAGATATACAAATTACAAACATTAAACACATGGGAAATATCAAGATCAACTAGTAAATCAACCTTATAAGCATTGTCATTAATTTTCTTGAGAAGCTTGCAAGGACCAATTTTCTTATACTTTAATTTGTGATAGGTTCCTCTAAAAAATTGCTCTTTCCTTAAATAAACCATCACCAAATCACCTTCATTGAATACTTGGAATCATCTTTGAGCATCTTTTATAATTCTATTTTGTTCATTACTGGCCTATAGTTTTTGTCTCACTTGTTTCTGTAACTGTTGAATGTGTTCCGCAAATGCTTCCCCATCATCATTGATCCTGTCCCCAAGTGGTAGTCACACCAAATATAAGAAACCCATAGAATTTATATCATAAACAAATTGAAATGGATATTTACATGTAGATCTATTCACTAAACTATTGTAGGCAAATTCCGCTTGAGGTAAATCCAAATCCCATTGCTTGGGCTTCTCTCCAATAATGCTCCTTAACAGGTTTCCCAAACTCCGATTTACTAACTCAGTTTGCCCATCCATTTGGGGGTGATAGGCACTGCTGAAATTTAACTTAGTCCCCATTTTCTTCCACAAAGTCCTCCAAAAATGACCCAAGAACTGGGTATCTCTATCATAGGTAATAGTTTTTGGAACCCCATGCAATCTAACAATTTATGAGAAAAACAATTATGCCACTCTCGATGCATCACTATTTTTCTTGCAAGCAATGAAATGAGCCATTTTAGAGAACCTATCAACAACCACAAAAATAGAATCATTAACTCGTTGTGTGTTTGGGAGCCCCAGCACAAAATCCATGCTTAGATCTATCCATGGGCATGTGGTCACTGGTAATGGCATATATAACCTTGTGTTATGAGAGTGTCCTTTAGCCATTTGAAAAATCCTACATTGTGCCATATACCTGGTTATATCCTTTTTCATATTCAACCAGTAATACTTATCTTCGATTAAGGCTAACATCTTATCCTTTCCAAAATGTCCTGCCAAACCACTACTGTGAAGTTCTATGATAATATTTTCCCTCATTGAACCAATTGGAATGCATAGTTGTTTTCCTTTGAAGAGGTAACCATCTTGCATAAAATATTCGCCCTGAGTAAGAGCCATGTTCCCACCGATTGAATTCTTCAATTGTTCCACAATATGTCGAAAATCATTATTAGACACATAGAGATACTTTAATGCAACAAACCTAATTACTTTATTTTCCATGGTTGTCAAGAGAACAATGCGCCAACTCAAAGAATATGCAACTTGATTATGTCGTCCTAATTTGTGCTTCAGAACAAAGGTGTAGCCTTGTAAGAAAGAGATCCAATTTGCATGTCTACTTTTCAATTTATTTTGGGTGTTTACATGTTTTAATGCAACGTGATCGATAAATAACACAAACTCTTTCGGCACTAAATAATGCCTCCAATGTCACAATGCTTGCACAATTGCATAAAATTCTACATCATATGTGGAGTAGTTCTTTCTTACCTCATTCAAATTTTCACTAAAGAATGCAATTGGTCTCCCTGCTTGGCTAATTACAGCTCCAATGCCTACATGTGAAGCATCACAATATACCTCAAACACTTTATCAAAATATGGTAAGGCTAACATGGGTGCCTCAATTACCTTCTTCTTTAGAAACTTAAAACTTTCCTCAACTTCATTGCTCCACATGAATTTCTTGCCTTTGGCATAATATGTTATGGGTGCTACAATACTGCTAAAATTTTGAATAAATTTTCAGTAAAAGGTGGTCATCCCATGAAAACTTCTTACCTCTATTATGCTCCTAGGACTATGCCACTCCAAAATTGCTCTGACCTTCCTTAAATCCATCTTGATTCCTTCTGTTGAGATGACAAAACCCATAAATACCAAACTTTCTTGCAGGAACCTACATTGCTTCAAGTTTGCATAAAGCTGATGTTTTCTCAATGCATCCAATATAATTTTTAAATGTTGCAAGTGATCTTATTTGTTGTTACTGAAAACTAGGATTTCATCAAAATAAACGACAACAAACTTACCAATATAAGCTCAAAGCACAATATTCATCAAGCGCATGAAAGTACTAGGTGCATTGGACAACCTGAATGGCATCACCATCCATTCATATAGTCCATCTCTAGTCTTTAAGGAAATTTTCCATTCATCCCCTTCGTGAATCCAGATCTGGTGGTATCCACTTTGCAAATCAATCTTACTAAAATATTTAGCTCTGACTAGCACATCCATCATGTCGTCCAAGCATGGTATAGGAAATTGATATTTGATGATAATTTTATTGATTGCTCTGCTATGTGTGCACATCCTCCACATATTATCCTTTTTTGAAGTCAACAATGTCAGTACAACACATGGACTCATGCTTTCTCTTACCAAACCTTTCTTTATAAGTTCTGTCACTTGCCAGTTGAGCTCTGCATGATGTGTAGGACTCATCCTATAGGCTAGATGATTAAGTAAAGATGATCCTGGGATTAGATTAATGTGATGTTGAATATCTCTCTTTGGTGGAAGACCATCAAGTACTTCATTACGGATAACATCAACATATTCTTTTGTTAACTTGGAAACTTTAGTAGGAATTGGTACATCTTCCACAACTCCTTTTTTCACTATTAATGCATAGAAAAATCTTGTTTCCTTTGTCTCCTTAACATACTCTCTTTCTGACAACATATTCTCAATTTTCCCCTCATCCTTAAGAGGTAATAAGACGACTTTCAATCCATCCTTCCAAAAGGTGTAGGTATTCTTTTATCCATCATGCATGGCCTTTCTGTCATATTTTCAATGCCTCCTCAATAACAGATGACATGCATCCATCGGAATGACATCACACCATACTTCATCTTTATAAGTCTTACTGATGGAAAATTTGATCGAACATCTTTTATTAATGGTGACTTCATTCCCCTTTTTGAACCATGTAATTTGATAAGGATTGGGATGTGTTTCACAATGTAATTTCAACTTATCTACCATCTCTTTGGAAACCATATTCTCACAACTTCCACTATCAATAATAAATTGACATACCTTTCCCCTAGAAATGCATTTGGTTCGAAAAATATTTGTCTGAAGCCAAGAATCTTCATTGTCGCTACTCTGCCTTTGATCTTTTTTAGGAATCACCACCTCCATATCATGAAATTCTCCCCCATATCACGCAGGACTTTAGATTCAAATCCTTCTTCTTCATTCTTAGCTTGGACCAAGTTTAAACTAGGATGTTTTCCTTTCTTTGACTCTTTCATGTTATAATTTGGGCATTCAAATGATCAATGACCCTCTACACCACACCTGAAACACACATAAGGTCCTCCTCTGCCACCACGGTAACCTCTACCCCTATGAAATCCTCTTCCTCATGACTAATTCATGTTACCTTGTCAAGAATCTTTTGCTTTCTCATCTCCTTGGGATGATTCACCTCTACCATATTTGAAACCACCCAATGAGGTAGATGATGTACCGCTCTTTGCTCCTCTATTCCTTTGACAAAATTGTCTGTTCTTTTTTCCCTCGACCTTTAAGTCTAATTGGTATGCCTCTTCCATGCTACGAACCCTATGCATGCTCAATTCATATTGAATAATTTTTTTTAAACAATTCACATACCTTGCAGCCAGTTTCTCATAAATTTCCTGGTGATCCACACGAATGGACAACGGATAAAAATCATTTGTGAGTTCCTCCACGGTGGATAGGTTTTTCTTCAATTTATGAAATCTACGAAAAAGGGTCTGAGCATAGTCTAGAGGAAAAAAAAAATCTCGCAAATTTTTTTTTCATCTTGCTCCAGGTCCTAATTTTGTCTTTTCCTTTTTTTTTCTCTATCTTTCTACACATGATCCTACCAGATCATGGTGTGACCCTTCAACTTGGTGCACACAAATTTCACCTTCTTTTCCTCTGTCATCGACTTCCATTCAAAAAGAAATTTCATGGCTTTCAACCAATATATTAACTCCTCTGGTTTAAGACTCCCTGCATATTCTGCAACTTCCATTTTGATCCCATCATTTCTCCCTTCTAGAGCCCTGAGCATCCTCTCTTCAAAATTCATGCGCTCTAATTGTTCTTCTTCATGTTTTGTATGTTGATCTATGTCTCCTCGAATTGTCTCATCATCAAACACTTCTCTTTGTATTATTCTTTGACTAGCCAACACATTTGTAAAATCTTCTACTTGCCTTTGGATGTTTTGCATATCTATATACATCTGAGAAAGATACCTCGCTCTTCCTCTTCCTCTCCTAGCCATCTTCCTGCTCTGATACCAGATGATGTAGACAATAAACTTCGATCCATTCACAAGATCTAAAACCCATGCAAACACACGAGAATGGAAAATAACTTTCTTTTATTCCTTCTCCATCCTAACTATTACAATGGAAGTTCAACCCCTTATAACTACTATCTGAGATTTTCAAAAACAACTAATTTTAGAAAAAAAAACAACTAATTTTAGGAAAGTATTGCATGACTCTAAAACTGACCAATAACTAAGAGCTAACTAGAGAGACATTATTTGTCAACTCGCTTTTTTTATTAGGTTCATAAACTAAGAGATAACGTATAATTAAAATTTTAAAAATTCTCGTAAAAACACTAAAACCCCAATTTGAAGCCTTATATGAAGGAATTTGGCCTCGAAAAAGTGTCAAAACAATGTTTGATTTGAATTATCATATTGACATCACAATGAACTCTTTGAGACACAAATCCCTATAAAATTTCATCCCAAATGGATAACCGAGTCAAAATTTATGACCCTCAGAAATCCTTGCATCACATTTCATAAGCTATAAGAATTTCATGTAACTTGTCCATGCTCAACATAACAAGATTTTCTCTTTCTTATAAGGATGAAATATTAGGATCAAATCTCATTGGAGGAGACCTTATTACCTTTTGAACAATTACTGGTTCTTTAATTTCTTCTCCTAAGCCTTTAATAACATTCACTATTTCATCAACTCGCAAAAAATAAGCTGCAGTATCTTCATCTTCCTTCATTTTCGGTTGTTCAAATTGACCTCTATAAGTTTGAAGCTTGGCCCCTTTGACTTTGGCATCTCCTTCGTACACATTTTGAAGTTTGTCCCAAATATCTTTTGCAGAGTCGCAATACATAACCTTGATATATACTGAATCAACCAGGCCATTCAGAATAACATTTTTAGCCTTTGAATTGTTTTCACTGAGTTTCTTTCCATATTTATCTGTTGGGGGAGTGGCAAGTGCCGTGTATCCATCTGATATTGATTTCCATACATCAAATCCCCGTGTCTACAAAAAAAAATTCATTCTTCTATTCCAGAAGGAATAATTCTGACCATCAAACATTGGCGTTCCATTCTTAGTGCACTCCATGATCTACCTTCCAGTGATTTGATTGTTTCTAAAGGACCTGCTCTAATACCAATTGTTGGAATATTCACTAATATTGAGAGGGGGGGAGTGAATCAATATTAGGTACTTTTTACCACTTTTAATCACAATATGTAAGCATTAATATGCCAACAATTTATCACTTATGATTGCATTCAAGATACCATAAACATATAACCACATATACACAGTACACAAGAATTTTACGTGGAAACCCAAATGGGAGAAAACCACGTAATGTTTTCTTAATATATCAGAATATTACATTCATAGGAAGCACCAACTTCCAAAACTCTCTAGCAGCAACTGGAAGGAAGCACCAACCCCCTATTTACAGGCTCCAACCCGAAGGAAGCTACAACTCCCCGAATTTTCTAGCTCCAATTGGAAAGAGGTTCCACCCCCTAGTTTACAGAATCCAGCCTGAAGGAAGCTACAACTCCCTTTCCTTTCCCATTGAATATAAATGATAGACTTAATTTTTCACTATTACTGTCACTGATACTGACACATCACCATCATCAAAACTAGATCCACCCCAACAATCACTTCTTAAATTTATCTCAAACACTTGTTGGGACTAGTTTTTGGATTAGTGACAAAAGCTAACTTCCAACAAGAATAACTTCGTACCTATAATGAATCAAGGTATGAAAATTGTACCCAATATTCTTCGACATCTTCTCTGAAATTTCTCCAAGTTTTTCTCCTTAACTCGTCATTGAAAAGGAGATATAGTGAATATGGCAGACCTTCCTGAATTCTGGCCTATTCTAGAGATTGAACTTACAACATGACACACACACAATATTTGAGATATGATTCTGAAACTCATATAGAAAATACTAAATAATGTACTCTTTTCATTGCAATTGGTCTCACAGAATTTGGTTCCTTAATGAAGAAGTTATGATTGTTTTACCTAAAACACATGTTTGAGACTAGTTACAAGACTAGTAAAAAACCCTATCTTCCACAAAGTGTATCTCCAAAAGTAAAACAACACGGAAGCTAAAATTTGTACCACAAGTACCTTGATATGTCTTCTCAATAGCCTCCAAGTTTCACTATTTGAATCATTTAAGAAAAAATGCTATAGCTAAAATGGTAAGATGACATTTTAAAAACATACCTTAGAACACATCATCACAAGACTTCATCTTCCCTTCAAATTTCACCCTTCTTCACTTCATATTCCCTTGGAATTTCTCCCTTCTTCACTTCATCTTCCCTCTGAAACTCACTACCAAGCTTTTGATAAGAGATCACAAGATTGACTAATGGAAATGAGAGGTTCTTAATATTTATTTATACTTTTCCAAGTACCTCCTTTACTTGACTTTAGGACCAACTTATAACTTATTGTTCTTGGATCCGAGGCTTCTTGACCATACTTCAAGGCTTCATCTTTAAGAGGGTATAAATTCTCAACCGTGAGGAACCACATGGCATTCCACCTACTGTTGGAAACAACTTGACAAGTAATATCAATCCATGGAGGTTGTACATGCATTTGCAATGTCCTTCGCCAACTTTGGGCTTCATAAACACACCTTTGGGGCTTCTTTACCACTTAACCACTTGACCGTATTTCCAAAGCTTCTTGTAGACTTCTTCAAAGAATCTTCCCATGAGGGACATTCTTAAAGATATTCCATGGAGGGGACCACTTTGGAGACTTCTTCAAATACACCCATCGCTTCCATAGGCTTCCAAACTTGCTTCGGGGCTTCTTTTAGGGTTGACATCAATGGCACCCAATTTTCCAAAAAAAACAATGAGCCATTAGAAAGGTTCTTAGAGTAGGGAAAGCACCAATAATTTTTCCAGAATGAATATTCTTCACAAAATACTAAAGGGATAAGGAGGTCCCTCAAACAAAAATCTCTAAAAATACTATGTTATGTCTATAAACTAGATGTTCTACTTCTACAAGAAACCATGTGTGTTGGCTCCAAGGTCGTAGAATTTTTGTCTTCTTGTTTAAAAGAATGGAATTTTCGCTTGTTAAACGCCTAAGGATTTTAAAGAGGATTTCTTACCAGGTGGAACTCTAACCTTGTTGCCTTTTCAACAAATTTTGTTTTTGTAGGTATGGATATAGAAGTTAACTCTAAAGAACTGGGGAAGGCTCTCAAAATATTAAATCTATATAGGCCTTATGGAAACCAAAAACACTTTTAGGAGGTGCTTGTAGAATCTAGACTTTTGAACAAAGAGAATGTCATAATTGGTGGAGACCTTAATTTGATAATTCATCAAAGATACATATAGGGGGAATTAACTAAAAGGGATAACATGGCTAATATTTTTAGCCACTTCTTATAAAAACAAAACCTAATGATGTGGAACTTGCAAAAATAGTCCCAATTTAGATAAATGGAAGAAGAGGCAGAAGTGGAATTTCAAAAAAGCTAGACATATTTTTATAGTTGATCAATTGATGTTAGCCTCAGTTGGAAAAAAAACATTGGTGGGTTAGGGGGGTTTATCTCATCACCAACCCATTTTGTTGAAAATGGAATTGGAAGGAAATAAGTCCCCATCACCTTTCAAATTTAACCATGTATGGCTAGTAGAGGAGGAATTTACAAATTTGGTTGTTAGAGATTAGAGGAACTACTACAATAACATTGGATATTCAATAATGAAGTACATTATCAATAATTTAAAAAGAGTTAAAAAATAAGCTTTAGAATGGGCTTAGAGTTTCTCCCAAAAGTTCTTGAAAAATCTCAAAGAGGTAGAAGAAGATATCCAAAGGATTTTTTATAAGAATGAGGCTAGGATCTTTTCAGATGATGAATTTTGTAGCCTTAAATTTCTCAAGGAAAAAAAGAAAGCTCTACTTGATAAGAGGGAAATCGGGTGGAGGCATAAAAGAATAGATATTTATCTCTCAAAAGTGGATATGAAAACAAAATATTTTCATAGATTTGCAATCCATAGATGGATTATAACACAATTTGGGAAGTTAGTAGGTCAAATGGTTCTAAGGTAAGGACCTTTGAAGAGATAATGAAGGTGTGTAAGCAACATTTCTAGAATTTATTTAAAGATCTAGAGGCAACTAATATTGGGGAAATCATGAAAATTATTAGACTACTTATAAGGCTTATCATTTGTGAAATGAATACAGATTTGGAGGCATACGTAACAAAAGAGGAGATTAAATATATTCTTCACTCTTTAAAAAAAGATAAAAATACTTGGGCCTGATGGATGGACATTATAATTCTACATAGGGTTCTTTGAATTGGTGGTGAATGATCTTCAAACATTGGTTGAAGAGTATATAACTTTTGGTAGGGTTCTTGGGGCTATCAATTCCACTTTTATAACCCTTATTCGCAATGACCAAGATCCTACTACCTTTGATGAGTATAAGCCAATTTCATTGTGTAACCTAGTGTATAAATTGATCTCCGAAATTATAGCTAATAGGTTGAAAGGAATTAATAATTTATGAAGAACAATTTGGGTTCCTAAATAATAGGAAAATTCATTATGTTTTGGGTTCGACATAGTAGGTTTACATACAATCAAAACTCATAAGATTCATGTTGTTGTTTTGAAATTGGATCTTGTAAAGGCCTTTGATAAAGTGAAGTGGCTCTATCTCAGATTGCTTCTGCTCTATTTGGGAATGAACCTAGAGGTGATAGATTGGATTATGGGGTGTCCCTCCTTGGCTTCCTTTGCAATGCTCATAAATAGTTATCCTTCAAGTTTCTTTAATGCATCCAAAAGATTTCTCCAAGGGTTTCCTTTGTCTCCTTTCATATTTTTAATAGGTGTTGAAGTTTTAAGTATGTTGGTTAAGGATGTGAGGAGGAGAGGAATTCTAAAACATATTAAATTTTTTTATTATGTGGTTATGTCTCACTTACTCTTTATCGATGACATTGTGTTATTCCGGTTGGGAACTGTAAGGGAATTCAAAGGTGTAAAATAAATTATGGAGCTCTACTGCAAGGCGACAATTATGGAAATAAATATGAGAAAGTCCACCGTGTTGTTTAATGCTTTAGGGAGAGACCAAAAAACTTAGATGTAAAATATTTCACCAATTGAATTTTGTGGATTTGGATCAAGCTATCAAGTACCTACACTTTAATATGAAACCTAATGATTATAGTATGAAGACCAGTGGCAGTTGTATAACAACATAGAAGCGAGAATCTCTTTTTGGCCTAGCAAATGGTTGTTAAGGGGACATAGATTGGTGTTGGTCAAGGCACTGTTGGAAAGTATCCCTATTTATTGGATGCTCGTTGCTCATATTGCTGAAGGGAAACTCTCTAAAATCAGGCAGAAATGATTAAGTCTTTTATGGACTAGAAAGAGGGAGAATGAAAGAATTCCTTTAGTAAAATGGTCCAAAGTAGAAAACTTGAAAGACGTTGGAGGATGAGCTTGAAGAATATATTTACCTTCAACATGGCTTTAGCTACTAAAAATTTGTGGAGGATGATGTTTAACGAGGGTACATGGGGAAAGGTCATGAAGAGTAAATATTTGAAAATAATTTCAATTTTAGATTGGTTTAGATGGGTGAGAAAAAATTCAATCGGAAGGTCAATTGTTTGGAAAGATTTGGTGAGAGATTTCCCCTTGATTGGTAAATGGTTTGCATGGAAGATTGGAAAAGAAAATCTGTTGAGAATAGGGGAGGATCCTTGGATAGATTGTAAAGGAAAATATAGGTTGTCTGAGGAACTATTAAGAGACTCACATGACCCAGGGATATATTTTCTAAAGGATCTAGTCTCACTTAATGATGGAAATGCATGGGAGATGAAATATGGTGAGAATAGGGGAGGATCCTTGGATAAGATATAAAGGCTTAGGACATATTAAGAGACTTACATGAACTAGAGGATATATTCTCTAGAAGAGAAAACCTCACTTAATGCTAGAAATGCTTGGTCTCAGTGTTGGAAGAGGACACAAGTCTTGAACTTGCAAGGAGAGAAAGTTGATGAATGTAATAAGTTTGTAATAAATCTATCTTCTAGATATATATAGCTCTAAGAGGACAAAGATTCATTTAAATGGTAAAAAAATTAGAGCTCTCGAGAATATGTTGCTAAATTGGGTTACAAATCCAAGATGGAAGAAGGTTAGGAGGGAGAAAGAGTTTGGTGGTGGAGTTTAGGTTGGAATTCAGAAAGTCCTTTAAAAGACAAACTATTTCTTTGGTTATCCCTAACAAACAAAATTATGACTTGGGATAACTGTAAAAAATAAATATGTAGGTTCTTGGGAGATGTTGTCTATGTGAATGTAGTGAGGAAACAATATATCACCTATTTGTTTCTTGTACTATCACTAAAGAAATTTGGGTAGATATTCTTTAGATTTCAAGAGGGAATAATAAATGGGAGCAAGGGTCATTAATGGAATGCTTTCATTCATGGATTCTAGATAACCAGTAAAAACTTTCAAAACTTTACTGTTATGTGACTTGGGGTATTTGGATTTCAAGAAATAAAATGAGCATTCAAGGAATTGATCTAAATATAGCTTAGGAGGCTCATAAAAGGAGTGTCTGTGTTGGAATTGGGAACTCTGTAAAAGAAGTGTGAGTTAGAAATTTAAAGGAACTTGAAATTGACTATGAAATGACTACTCCCTCCTTCTTTTTATTTCCTAACCATAGAAAACTAAAACATTTATTCCCAACTAGGTGTAGGATTCTTTTTAGCACATGGGAAAGTGACAACCAATACACGAGAATGATTTCTAGCACTGCTTTAATGAGAATTAGACGCCCTCTGATAGAGAGTCGTCGATGGCACCAACAACTTATCATTTTTTCAACTTTCTTCCCAATCCACAACTCTATAATCATTTGGCTTTAAATGATAGCCTAGGTATTTTAATCCACTTCATATCTCATAAATTGAATAAGGCAACAACAAATGAACATATTCCAACACCATGAGGGGAATTCCATTATGCAAAATGAGAAACTTCCCAAGATCGACTTCCATAACTATTATTGAGCAAAATTCTTCTAGAATGTTTTTAAAGGCTCTCCATTCCCTTACCATTCCTTCACCACACAAGATAACATCGTCTACGAAGAGGAGGTGGGTCACACTTAACTTTTATGCAACTGGAATACCTTTGATCATGCCATTATCCCTTGCTACCTTGAAAAGTCTGCTAAGTTAATTCCTTCATTATTGTCTAGTCCAAAATAGACTTGGCGTACTATCTGAACTTCATGTACCCATCCCATTTTATTTATTTATAAAATTGTTAATTGATAAAGGGATTTATCAAAGATTTTTTATTATACTGAAATATTTTATTATGCATGTTTATTTCCTTAGATCTCAAATTTGTTACCACTAGCTTATTTTTCAAATTTATGAAAATAAGAAAAATACGAAAAAATAATGAATAATCAAATGAACACACCATCCACACCACTGAACACAAGATGTATCATAGGAAACTTGATATGGGAGAAAACCCATCTAGAAGGTGAGGACTATGCTATGCTCTCTTTTCTTCAGTTACAGAAAGGAAGTACAGGGAAAGGGGCACTCACTTTAGTGTATCTATAATATCTCCTACCTCCTCTGCTTTGATCTCAAAATACCACTCCTAGATGCTTTTCTCAACTATGGAACAAGTACAATGCTAAAGAATTGAACTCCCTTCTCTTCCTAGTGGCCCGATATTTAACATAACTCAATAGCCATCTAGGGTTAGGGTTTTTGCATCCTCAACCCTCAATTAGTGATAAGGTTTTGGATCTTCTTGAAAGTCCACACTTGGCTATCTCCACATGTGTGAGTAATGGGATTGATGTGGCTTCCACTTGTTACCATAGTGGTAAAATTGTAAGAGGAAACAATTCCACATATGAGTTCCAATTAAGGTGATTTTCACATTGTTGGAAAGGTCTCGGTGTGTAGACCAATGTCAATGGGTTAGTAGCTATGGTTACCAAGGTTTGACCACACAAACTTCTGTTTGATGCCTCAAAATGGATCTAGAAGGTTTCGTACCCCAAATATCCAAACTGGGACCTGCCACTAAAATGGGCCCTGCGATCCAATTCATCCAAGTTTTCCACCCATAAAGTACCAAGATAGATGACAAATTATATAATGATCTAATCTAGATTAGTTTAAGTATTATTGATCCAAAGGTTGGAGGTTGTAATGAATGTGCATTTATAATGTTCATTCCAGTTGTTAGTGGAGTACATGCCTACATTCATTCCGGTAATAATCGTAAGGGTTCCCCTTAGGGGATGAATCATGTCCCACTTCTATTCCATTGGTTAATGGTGGTGTGGTTCATCTCGAAGGGTTGAATGGTGTGGATTCAAGATTTTATATAGGTTTTGTTGGGTCTACATTGGACTCGAAGGTGTTAAGAAGATTTTGCAAGTTTGTTGGTGGGGAAGCTTCTCAGGTGCCTTAAGTAGGAGAGGAGGCAGAAGTTTTCAAAGATAATAAGGAGGTTACTCTAGTGGGTGATAGGTTGAGGAAGCAATGATGATGTATTAAGTGAAAGGTTGAGCTAGTAAACCTGGTGCTAGGAGAGGAGGTTAAGCTCCATGAAGTGGTTAACATGGATAAGTAGGTTGTCATTGGTTAGTTTCATGGGAGGCATATGGGAGCAAAGTCACTCTGGGGTTGGCTTGATTCAAATTGGAACCCCCTTCAGGGTTCTTCTCTATCATTCTCTTTTTTTGCTTAAGGTTGGATGCATTTTTTTCTTTGCTTAGATCTAGATGTGGAGACTGTTATGAAAAAATTCTAGAAATGGAGGTTGACTCCTTTTTTTCTCTTAAGAAGTGTTCACCATTTTTTGATCCTTGAATGGAAAAGGTCGATATTACTCTAGTTTAGTAGAATTACTAGGTATTCTATTAGATTTATGGTTATATGACATTCTTAGTGTTATTGGTAATTCCATTGGGATATTCTATGATGCTGACATGTCCTTTAAGGAGATAAATTCGCTCGCCATTTTCTCATATTATGGTTGGTGTTGATCTAAGGGAAGGTTTGGCTGAGATCTTAGTGGTGAGAGTTGGGAATAGGGTGGTGGAGTAGGCCCTTGATTACTCGAACATACCTTTCCATTATTCTCGATGTCATGTATACAAACACCCAGTGGCTAATTGTAGGCTTCCATTTTGGAAGACTGCATGGGTACATAAGTCCTCGAAGGTTGGGGTTTTAATTGGTGAAGATGTAGGGGGTATTGTGTATGGTTATAATGCTTTGAAAGGACAATAAGAGATTCCTCTCCTAAATATGAAGGAAATTGCATATAAGGGTAGGAAGGGAAGGGGTCTCCTTTTGTATAAGTAGTTGTTTTCATCATGATGGAAGGTAAAACTCATCTTTCTCGATCTTTGGGCACTGTCACAATTACTTTGTCAATTTGTGGTCCATTCTTGGAGGATACTAGTAAGGTTTCTAATGTTTTTATAACCCTTATCTTGTTCTCCCTTCTCTGGAAAATAATCTTTTATTTGGGTCATGGTCCTTGTCATATTGGGGTCTTCTTGTGATGGGGATAAGGGGGATTTTTTAAATAAGATGTTTGCCTCCATCGATGGTTTTTGTATCACCTTGGTGATCCCTTTATTTGTGGGAATGAGGCATGTGTTTTTTATTCATATTCTATCTTAAAATATTACTTTGATGGGGTGAGTAAGGAGGGGAGTTTGTCTTATGTTGATGGGTGGGAAGGTCTTGTTAAGTACAACATTGGACCTAGGAAAGTTGGTGTTGGTGGTGTTGGTGGTATTGATGGGGGGAGTGAAGGAGGTTTGGGATTAAACTGTGGGAAAAGGTTTGGGATATAGCAAAGGTAAGAAATATTTTATTTCCTTGGCTCAAAATAAAGCATTGAATAAGGTTTTGGTTGGTAAGAAATTGGCAATGAAAGGGGTCCTTAGAGTGGACAATGCCACTGTAAAGGGTACCCCATGATTTGTTTGTCTTTCAATTGTTGGGTTTTGGACAACCCTTTAAAAAAGGGTTATTTATGTACACAATCTTGATACTTTGTTGCTACGAGTTTATGTATGATGGGGACAAAATTGTGAGTGAGATTGGTGGTTTGTTTAGGGGATGGGAGTTTATCTATATTGACGCTAGAGGCAAGTCCAGGGGACTCATCACTAGTTGGAAATGTAGGTCTCTATTTAATTCTTAGTTTTGGTCATTTGCTAAAGGATTGGGGGTGATACTATACTCCCAGGACTTGGGTTGAGTTCAAATTTATTAATATTTATATGTCTTACTCATTCAGGACTACTTTCTATTATAAGTTCTTTAGTTCGGCTTGGATGTATTAAGCTAACACTATTATTGGAGGGGATCTAGATTTTTTGTTGGGAAGCTCAAGTATTTGGGGTAGAGAAACACATGTAAATCCTATCACTAATTGTTTTATGATGAAATTTGATGATTAAACATTGTATGATATTAAGCCTATTAAAATTAAACCTACTTGGAGGAACAAAAGAGTTGGTGATGATAGGGTTGAAAAAAAGGCTGGATATGTTTTTGGTATCTAAGTCTTTTTTTTTATGATTCTATTAGGTTGAGGAAGCGGGTAATCTCTAGTGGGATATCTAACCGGGATATCTAACCATTTTCCTATTTTAATCGAATTGGATTCAGTTGGTAAAAATCCCCCCATCTCTTTCAATTTTAATCCTAAGTGGTTAGCTACGGAGGATTTCATTAAGTCAAACAAGGATTAGTGGGCCCCTTATGATGGGTCAATGAGGGACTATACTACTATTGATTTTGAAGCTAACCTTAAAAAGGTTAAACATGCATCTATTGTATGGGCCCATGGGAAGAAGGAAAGAGACGAGAAGAACCGCATTGAGGTTGAGGCAAGCATTGATACTTTGTATAACAATGAATGTAGTAAATTTCTAAAGGAGAACACTAAAGATGAATTGAAATCTCTAGAGAAGATAAGAAGAAAGATATTTGTGGATAAGGAAGTATCCTGTGGGATTAAGAGTAGGGCTCTCTAGCATGAAAAAGGGGATGAAAACTTATTTTTTTCATAAGTTTGCTAACTATCGAAAAAATTCTAATACTGTTTAGAAGGTTGAAAAATTAGATGGGTATATAGCTAGTAGCTTCAATGATATTGCAAAGGCTCAGGTGGATCATTTTAAATCATGCTTTGAAGTAGATGGAAAAACTACTATAGTTGAAGTGGTTAAAATAACTTCTCACTTTCCTAGTTGTGTTGGTGACAAGGACAATGCATACTTACTAGAGGAGGTTTCTAAGGAAGAATTGTTGTATGTTTTACCTAGATTTTAAAAAGACAAGAGTATTGATTGAGATGGGTGGTTAGTTGAATTCTTCCTTGGGTTTTATGATATTCTTGGAGAAGAGTTACTAAGGGTTATTAAGGAATCCAGGTCTTCGGGGAGGATGCTTGTTGATTTTAATGCAACTTTTTTTGCTCTCATTCCAAAATCATACAATATTATTTATTTTGGGGAGTATAGGTCAATATTACTCTGTACCTATATATACAAGATAAATGCCAAGATAATTACCAGAAGGGATAAGAGTTTGTTGTGCAAGTCCATTTCAGGCAAGCAATTTGGTTTTTGGGAGGGGAGGAAATTTCATGAGGCTATTAGGGTGGCATACGAGGGCCTTCAGTCCACAAAAATAAGGAATCTTAGAGATATGGTGGTAAAGGTTGTTCAATTAAAATTATATGACAAGATTAATTGGTTGTATCTTAGATTAATGCTTCTACATCTGGGATTTTGTGTTCACTTTGTTATATGGGTTATGAATTGTGTGTATTTTGTGTATTTGTGTGTGTTGATCAATGGATCTACATCTCATTTCTTCAAGCATGAAAGGGGGCTTAGGCAAGGGTGCTCTCTTTACCCTCTTTCTTTTTTATTGTAGTTGAAAGCCTTAGTAGGGCCATTATGGAGGCCAATAGGTATGGGTCTTTTAAAGGTATAAAAATTGGGGAGGATTTCTATCTTTCTCATTTGTTATTTATTGATGACATTCTCATTTCCTATGATTGGTCAAGAGGGATATAGTGAAGTTGAAGGTGATATTAGATCTTTATTGTATTGCTACATGCATGTTGGTCAATGTTGGCAATGCAAGTTTTAAACCTATGAAGTAAATCAATGCATACATATTCTTAAGCAAAACATAAATTAATCAATGGCTCATACACATAGTACACAAAGATTTACATTGGAAACCCTTTACCGAGAGAAAACCAACATTCCTTAGTGTCACACCTCTCAAATATTCTTTGTATTAATTTCACCAATCAAAATACAATATATACAATATTTCAAGTATTATGCAGCTACCAAAACCCTAACCGCTTAATCCAGGATTAATTTAGAAAACTACTAAAATTAGCGAAAAATGCTAAAATAGCAAAAAACGCCCCAAAATTGTTTTTGGGGTGTTGCCTCGAATGCTTCACGTAACCAACAGGGGCCAATCCTATCCCCCCCTGGGACCCCCCGAGAGAAAACCAACACCTCTTAGTATCAACACCTCTCTCAAATATTCCTTGTATTAATTTCACCAATCAAAATAATATATACACATTTCTGGGTATTATGTACTACCAAAACCCTAATCCTTTAATCCGTGATTAATTTAGAAAACTACTAAAATTAGCGAAAAATGCTAAAATAGAAAAACTTCCAAAATTGTTTTGGGTGTTGCTCAATGCTTCATCAACCAATGTGGGGCCAATCCTATCCCCCTGACCTCTCCCCCGCCTCAAGTGCCCCCCCGCCCTTGGGCAGTGCTTATGCCCACAAAGAGTGACATGTGATGGGATCATTAGATGCAGTCATCAAATCTGACGCACCCCCCCACACACATGCAAATAATATAACACTCACCCAACATTCTCCCACTTGTTGTTTTCTTTGCATACATGGGGTCACAAGATTACACAGTTATCAATCTAGGGTAGTAATGCCCATTTTTTTTCTACACTAAGAGAACTTCTCAGTGCTCACAGACTTTGTCAATGAATCTACAACATTCTTCAAAGTGTTAACCTTGTCCAACAACATGTTATTGTCTTCAACCATGTCTCTCACAAAGTGAGATTGAACATCAATATGCTTTGTCTTTGAATGATAAGTTGGGTTCTTTGCCAAAAATATTGCACTCTGACTATCACAATCTAACCTTATTGCTTGTTGTACCAACCCAATACCTTAACATAATCTCTTTAACCATATTGCTTCCTTGCTTGTATGAGTGACTGCCATGTATTCAACATCTTTAGTTGAGAGTGCCACTACAACTTGTATTTTTCTCATCCAATTGATTGCAACTCCAAGTAGTTTAAACACATACCCACTTGTAGATCTTCTGTGATCTAGATCTCCAACCCAGTTTGCGTAAAAAAACCCATGTATGTCCAACACTTTGTCCAATCCTAGTCTTCCTTGGTAGCAAAATCCATTACTAGAAGTGCCACGCAAATGCCTGAAAACCCTTTTTACTGTTATCCAATGTTCCTTCCCTAGTTTTGACATATACCTGCTCAAAACTCCCACTACATGTGCAATGTACGGTCTAGTATGGACCATTGCATACATCAAACTACCAACTGCACTAGCTTATGGAACATGGGACATGTCCTCTTCCTCTTCATGTGTCTCAGGACACTGATCTACAGATAAATTTACACCTACAGGAATATGAACCTTGATCAGTTTACTTTCCTACATATTAAAGTTTTGCAATGTTGTCTTAACATATTTTCTCTGATTCAATCGAAGTTCCCTGTTTGCATGATCTCTCTTAGTCTCCATTCCCATAATGACGTTAGCAACACCGAGATCCTTCATGTCAAATTTGGAGGATAGCTACGATTTCACCTCCTTTATAACATCCATGCTATTTCCTACCAACAACATGACATCGACATACAACACTACATAATGAAGTGATTTCCAACCTACTTGCAATATACACAGTGATCATCCCTGCTTCTCACAAATCCCAGTCCAAGGATGTATGTGTCAAAATTTTGGTGCCACATCCTAGGTGATCACTTCAAACCATATAATGACTTCTTTAGGTTACAAACCAACTCTTTATTTCCCTTCACTGCAAAGCCTTCTAGCTGTTTCATGTAGGTTTCTTCTTCCAGATCCCCATGTAGGAGTGTTATATTCACATCCATCTGTTCTACTTCAAAATAAAAAGTAACAGTAATAGATAAAAGAAACGTAAGAGAAGTTAACTTTGCAACAGGAAATTTTTTTTCACCAAAGTCACTATTCCCTCTACCAGGGAATAACCTTTTGCTACTAATTGTGCTTTGTATTTATCCACTTTACCTTATGCATTCAACTTCTTCTTAAACACCCATTTTCTTCCACTGTCCTTTCTTCCAGTTGGAAACTCAACTAGATCTCATGCCTCATTCTTATCCAAGGCATCTATCTCTTCAACCATGGTCTTCTCCTAGAGTTTATTATTCTTTGAATTCACTGCTTCCTTGACAGTTCTAGGATCATCATCAGTAATAGATAAAGTAAAATTAACACACAAATCAGGTGGACTATACATTTCTTGTTTCCTTCTTTCCCTCATTGATCTCCTTGATACTGGATTATAAGCTTCTTCTTCTTCTTCTAATTTATCTTCTTTCGTTGATTCATATTTTGCATCATCCAACTCAAACTCTATTTTCTCAGGTAGGAATTCATGTTTAGGAACATGTTTAACCTCTCTAAAAACACCTTCCCGACTGTAAACAATCTTCTTAGTTTCAAGGTTCCAAAGCTTATAACCTTTCATACCATCTTTATAACCAACAAAGATACATTTTTTAGCTTTATTATCCAACTTACTCCTATTTTCCTTTACAACATGTACATAAGCATAACAACCAAACACTTTGAGATGTTCAAGATATGGTTTCTTACCAATCCATATTTCATGCGAAGTTTTGTCCACTAACATTGATGAGGGTGATCTATTACCAGGTAACATGTAGTAACCACTACCTCTGCCCAAAATTCATGTCCTAACCCGACACCACTTAGCATGCTCCTTGATTTTTCCATCAACATCCTATTCATCCTTTCTACAACCCCATTATGCTGAGATGTGTATGGAGTATTCTTCTGCCTTTCTATTTACCGCACTTCGTATAAAACTCTTCAAATTCATTCCCACATAATTCTCCACCATTATCTTCCCTTAACACCTTTATTTTCTTCTCTATTTGATTTTCTACCATAGCCTTAAACTCTTTAAATTTATCAAATACCTCAGATGTCTTCTTAAAAAAATAAATCCAGGTGTTCCTTGAGAAATCATCTATGAATGGAACATAATACATATATATTTGAGGTGAAGAAATATGTATAGGTTTGAACACATCATTGTGTATCAATTCTAAAATCTCCTTTACTCTTGTATCACTTGATGGGAATCTTACTCGGTTTTGTTTGCCATATATGCAATGTTCACAGAAATAAAAATACAGGGTGCAATTAGACATACCTTCAACCATACCTTTACTATGTAGTGTTCAAAGGCCCTTTTCTCCAATATGTACCAGTCTTTGATGTCACCATATGGTCTTCTTTCCAGGGATAGTATGGATCATATCTTCCTTATTTCTTTGCTCAACGACAATAGAATTGTTACACCCATCAATATAAGTGCTTCCCAATAAATTGTACAAAGTTCCACACCGAACTCCCATCATTAAAACCATTTCTCCTCGTCACATATTGCAAGTGCCCTTTCCCGATACAATATCCACATTTGTTGATCCAGGTGGATATTGGTGGCCACCCACCTATTCCAACTGGCTCATTTTGACAGTTTTAGTTCAACATGTTCGTCTCTAATTATTTTTAATTGTGGGATATACACTTTTGGGGTTGTCTGAATCCCTACATAGATTCCAGGTGGATATTGGTCACCACCCAATTAATCCAACTAGCTTATTTTGGAATTTTTCATTTTAGTACATCTTTTTGTACTTCCAGCATCGTTTTGGGGCCCTAAACAATTTTTTTTTTATTTTTAAGTCAAAATACATGTGGAGTTATATTTTAATGGAATAATATGTATTTCTCGAAAATACCTTTCCAACGGGCTATCACATGCCTAAAACGGAGGTCGTATGCAAAAGTTACAACCCCGGGAAGTTGAGGTACCAACTTACCCATCAGAGTCCACATAACTTTTGGCGTTTCATCTCCTAGGGTTAGGTTTTAGGATGTCTAGGATTTTGGCATTCATGAGTAATGTTAAAAAGGCCTCTGGAGCCTCATTGTAATCATTCTGCTCAGATGGATGTGCGTAGCATCCACATCTCTTCCCATAGATAGCTACCACCATTCGAGTTAGTTATTTTCGGTTCTGCAATTTTACAGTTTCAGCCTATTTTATTTATTCAATAGAAGTTATTGTTCACTAGATATTAGTTGTTGTTCTTCATATATTTGTGTCATTGTATTCAGTCTGTTATTTATTTCATTCCATTCATAAATCTGGATCAACGGTATCAAAACAGTCTGCTCTTCATTTATTTTTCTTCGTGCATGTCTCTGACAAGATCTGGGTATAATAAGTTGGGACTCGAACTAGTCGAGCCTTTGCAAGATCGGTCATGTCGAGATCAACAACAACTCACGGGGGACAAGAAGAAATATGATGGACAAGGAGATCCTTTTAAATTGTTTCTTGAGGAAGCCTTTGTGCGACAAAGGAACGAAATGATGGACAACTTTGCACAGATCCTTCGGTGGCTTCCCACAGGAGACACATCTTCATCAAGTGACCATGCAACCCCCTTCAAGGTACACATAAATTTTGATATTCTATTATTTTAAGGACTGATAGATAAGGATGTTGTACATAAATGGTTGAATCTACTCGAAGGGTATTTTTCGGTCCACAATTTTTCTGATAGGGAAAATATTACTTTTGCACTCCTCAAGGTAGTCCCCCATGTTAAGGACTGGTGGGATACTTAGTTTGAGAAAAGGTCCATAGAGGAATCTGCAATATTTGTGGTCATCCCCACATGGGATTCCTTCATGGATGCCATTAAATAATAGTACTGCCTTGTTCGAAGCTACGAGGACTAGTACACAAGATGGACCACCTTGTGTCAGGAAAGGGACTAGACAATACCATATTTCACCACTATTCTCCATACCCTATGCACCAATATGGGTATCAAAGACTCTGAACGACATATGATGCTCAAATACTGTGGTTTTCTACATAGATACATTCAAACATAAATGGAGTTTTTGTACATCACATCATTGGATACGACTTATAGATATGTTGTCCATATCGAGCAGAAATTTAAGTAGAAGAGGCGAGAGTTTGGATCTGCAAACTCTTCACAGTCGAAGTAGGGAAAAGGAGGGCCCAACGCACAAAATAAGGGACAAAGAAAATATGGCCACTCTCAGGACAACCAGTCCAAGCCGCAACATAATATGGGTAATTAGAAGTCGAAGAAGGACATGGGAAAGTGGCGTGAATACCAAAAAATCCCTTGGCACAACACCGAAGAATGTCGCTCCAAGCAGTCACTGGTGGTTGAGCTGAAATATTTTGAGTCAGAGGCAGATTCTGACTCTGAATCAAATCCATAAGGAGGGAAGCGGATTAACGATGTTGAACCCAATGCCATTGTCGCTACCACCAAATTCCAACCAAGCGAACCAGAAGAACCAGAGGAAGGGGAACGCCTCTTTCACTCACATATGTGGTTAAAGGGGGCTCCGCTTCATTTCATTGTTGATAGAGAAAGTTAGAAGACCCTGATCTTAGCAGAGATCATCAAGCGGTTGGTCCTGTCGATGACACCGTACCCTCAACCCTACACCATCAACTGGCTTCACCAAGGAAGATATATTCACGTCAACCAACAATGACATCTTCCCTACAACATCAAGCCCTTCAAATATGAGGTATTGTGTGATATTTCTCCCCTTGAAATTTGTGATGTTATTTTAGGACAACCATATTTGTGGAAGCGACATGTTATGTATGATTCTAGACCCCACAATGTTATTATTACTTTGGGTAGATATTTGTATAGTATACCAGAGGTAGCACCATCTACCGTTATTTCTTTAATCTCTGCTAAGCAATGAGGTAAGGTCATTTAACATACCGGGAAGTTCATCTTCTTTTTTATCCGTGCTCACAGTAAGCATAAGGTCGCCACCACATCCATGACCTCTACACAAAGCATCTCTTTGCAGCACAAGCAAGTGGACATAATCATGGAAGAGTACAAAGACATCTTCTCCTCACCCACCAGGGTATCAATGCACTGCCAAGTCAAGCATCCAGGTGCACCTCTGCCTAATGGACCAGTTTATCGTTTCTCGTTGATGGAAAATGATGAAATCAAGTGTCATATCCAAGAGCTGCTTCAAAAGGGGCACATCATACCCAACTCCTCCCCTTACGGAAGCTTGATTGTACTGGTACAGAAGAAAGACATGACCTGGCGAATCTGCATTGATTACAAAGCATTAAACAAAATCACAGTCATGAACCGGTACCCAATTCCCTGAATTGATGACCTTCTTGACCAACTCAAGGGGGACAAGTTATTCAACAATATTGACATAAAGTATGACTACCACCAGGTTCCCATCGAGTAGACTGATGTATGGAATACAACTTTCAAAACCAAAGAAAGTCTCTTTGAATGGTTGGTCATGCCCTTTGGCCCAACAAATGCACCAACAACTTTCATGAGGTTGATGGATGATGTATTGAGACCCTTCACCAACTCTTTTGTGGTGGTATATTTGGATGACATCCTCATCTTCAACATAACTTGGGAGGAGGACATGAAACACATTTAATAGGTTTTGAGCACTCTACGGCAACACAAACTATATGCCAACTTGGAAAAATTCTCCATTAGCATGAAAATGGTCCAATACTTGGGCTACATTGTTTTTGAACATGGGGTACAAGTGGATCTGACTAAGATCCGAGTCATCCCTGACTGACGAGCTCCGACCACACTAACTGAGCTTCAGAGCTTCTTGGGACTTGCCAACTTCTATCGATGGTTCGTGTTGGGATTCTCCCATATTGCATGGACCCTCAGCCAAGTGACCAAGGGCGGTGGCAAGGCAAACTTCACATGGGGGAAGGCACAAGATCCCATATCTTTTCATCGAGTGACTTATAAATAATTGCATTAAATGAGCATAAATTAAAGTGAACCATTAAAGAAGGAAAATCTTAATAATGAAGAGTCATAAGCATCAAATCTGAACACAAAAAACTTGATAACGGAGTTCATCCCTGGTGGACTACGTCTTTGGGTCCTGCTCTCAAATGGGTAGGATTTTTCATTAACTCAACAAAAGAATTTGGAAAAATACATAAGTATACCTCATTCTGAAATCAAGCTGCAAGAATAATGCTCAAATCATAAAATAGACAGAACCACTGAATTTGTGGTGTTGAATTACCCAAAAATGACCATCTCCACGCCTCGATCCGACTCTGGCACTCCCAGTTCCAAGAAGAAATTCATCTCGATTTTTGTGCCCCTGCAACCTGCAATTAATGTTGTTGTACTTGCCTCATTGCATTCCCTAGTAATACCACATGCGCGCCTCCCCCCTAGGCTCGACGGATTCATCTTTTAATTAAAAAAGTCAACATTCATTACAATGTATGGGTCATTGGCCAATTGGTTGTGGCGTGAGTATTAAGGCGTAGTGTGGGGAGGAGGTCCCGGGGTCAAACCTGCGGGCCTCCCCCTTTTGGC
>SNQJ01S0009885.1:304242-321898 GCA_010110895.2 Picea sitchensis | reverse complement strand
TGTATGTATGTATGTATGTATATGTATATGTATATGTAATGTTTGTTTCGCCAACTTGGCGAAGGTTCTATCCAAAGCTCTGTCGAATAGTCATGTGGCCGGATTTGGCATGGTCCGCTAGATTTGGAGGATCCGCTAATCCATATTTTTTTTCAAAATTCAGATACGGGCTTTCATTGGGCATTTTCCTACTGCCACATGGTAGCCCCTGATTGGGCCACATGGCAGCCTACCATTCGGCCACGACATCCACTGCTCTATCAGCCTGCCATGTCAGTGCCACATCACTATATGGATGCCACATCATCATATGGACTCCATGTCACTACCAACTCACCATGCCATGTTGGTGCCATGTCATTGTATGGACCGTACAGACTACCATGTGGAAAAATCCTATTGGTCCATGGATTGGTCCAGAAGTGCCAAATCTAGGTGACACGTGGCAGCCTCTGGTGCTGCTACATCACCATGATAGGTTTCACCTCTTACTCCTGCCATGTGTGTTGTATGGATTCTAACGTCATTCACACGGATGTTGACATCAACAGTACGGATGCTAACTCATCCCCCTGTTGACTGGGCTAGGTTGACCAAACTTTGACCACGAATATCTTTCGATCCATAACTTAGTTTGACGAGCCATTTGCGTCGTTAGAAATATTGTGGCACGCTCTTCGGGATAATGTCATTTTCACTAAGTTGTGAGAACTTTGAATTTTTGCCCTTTCTCTATCTATTGAGGCCATTCTGAGCGTCCTGGGTTGCTTTTGTGAGTTCTGAGTTGTTTTTATCCTTCTCTGGATCCTTTTTGGATAACGCCTTCCCACTATGAATTTTTTGGACCACCAAAAGATTTCATCATTCAACAGATAAGTGAGGGAATAGTCCACTCACTTTGTCCTTCTCTATCCACTTTGCTTTGCTTGGATGTGTACCCTTTAAGCCTACTCGAAGATAATCAACATCACCCTTGCGTGAAGTCCTCGTCCTTTTGTCCAGGATGATATCTTCCTTTAACTCATCCAAGTACTCAGAAGAAAAATCATCGACTAAAGGTATTGAAACTTCCTCATCTTGATCCATGATCATGGGAGGCTAAAAAAGTTTCGAGTTTTCTACATTTACAACTGAGTAAACCTGCATATAAGGTGGAAGATCCAGACGAAAAGTATTGGTACCAATTTTCTCCAAGATAGTGAAGGGTCCATAATGAATGGGCTTGAGTTTCTTGCCTTCACCCTTCAATTTCTCCTTGCTGATGTGAAGCCATACCTGGTCTCCAACCTGGAACTGATGATCAACCCTGTGCTTGTCATGTCGAGCTTTATATTGTGCTTGACTTTTCTCTAAATGTTCCTTGACTTCCTGGTGCACCTGCTGGATCCTCTTGATGAACTTGTGAGCTCTATCATCTGTCCTTTCTTCCTTTTCATCAGTATCTCTCCCATACATCAAGTCCAAAGGGACCTTAGGTAGGTACTCGAAACATATCTCAAGAGGTGAACACTGAGTGGAGGAATGTAAAGCTCAGTTGTAATCATGTTATACATAGGGTATATGTTCATCCCATAACTTGGGATGCTTGCTGTAGTAGCCTCGAAGTAAAAGTACCATTGTTTAGTTTACCACCTATTTCTGTCCGTCAGTCTATGGATGGAAAGCAGTGCTCCTCTTCAGTTCGGTGTCCATCATTCTCCACAAGCTTGTCCAAAAATCCCAAAGGAATATAGTATCTCGATCCGAGATAATGGATGTGGGTAACTCAAAGTGAACCCAAACATATTGAAAGAAGAGATTAACAGTCTGCTCAACAATGATCTGCTTTTTACATGGCATCAAGATACACATCTTGCTGAACCTATCCACTACAACATACAAATAGTCATGACCCCCTTTGGACATTGGTAAACCCCCTACAAAATCCATGGAGATACTTTCCCAGGGATGGGATGGAACAAGAAGTGGTGAGTATAGCCTCGGTTTTCTATTAGTGGGCTTACAAGTAGAACACATCACACACCCCTTTACATATTTAGTTACAATTTCTTTCGTTTGAGGCCAGTAACGAAACCTCTACAAATGATCCATAGTTTTTCCTACCCCAAAATGCCCAGACACAAGAGAAATGTGAGCTTCTCGTATTACATGGACTCGTTCACTTGTAGGAATACATAGCTTTCCAAGATGGTAGAGTAGTTTTCCCTGCAGACAATAGTTCTCTACATGTGCACCATGGGTTAGCTTCTCATATACTTCTTTAAAATCTTCATCAATGGCATGTTGTTAGACATAGCTATCATGAGATAAAGAAGTATACTTCAAAATAATAGAAACAATAATAGGAGGTCTAGAAATCATATCGGATACCTTGTTACTTGTACCCTTTTTGTACTTAATTACCAAATGAAATTGTTGTAGAAAACCCATCCATCTGTAGTGTCGAGATTGTTGCAGCTTGGTTTGTGATTGGAGATACTGTAAGGGTTGGTGATATATATGTATGATTTTTTCCTTCCCTAACAAGTAGTGCTTCCATTTCTTTATGCTTTTAACTAATGCATACAACTCTTTATCATATGTAGGATAGTTAACCACAGCTTGGTTAAAAGTTTCAGAGTGGTAACAGATAGGCTTATGATATTGCATGAGTAATGCACCCATGGCGTATCCGCTGACATCTGTCTTGATCTCAAAAGGTTGTTGAAGATTCGACAATGCTAATATTGGTGTGATATTGATCTTCTCCTTTAAAGTGTTGAAATCTTTTTGTTGCTTTACTTCCCACTGAAAAGTGTTCTTCACATTGGTTAAGGCATGCAAAGGAGCTACTATAAATGAGAAGTTTGAAATGAACCTCCTCCAATATTGGATTGCACCTAAGAAGCTCCAGATCTCGGTTACACTTTTTGGCTCGGGCAAATTTACAATTACATCAACTTTGGAAAGATCAATTTTTAATTGTCCTCCCCCTACAATATGACCTAAGTATACAAGTGCATTCTTGCCAAATTCACATTTAGACAATTTTAAATACAACTTTTCCATTTGCAAAGTATCCAATACTTTCTTTACATGCCTCACATGTTCATTCCAGGTCCTACTAAAAATAAGAATGTCGTCTAAATATACAATCACAAAGTCATCTAGGAAAGGCCTAAATACATCATTCATCAGACACATGAAAGTTGTCGGAGCATTACAAAGCCCAAACGACATAAGTAACCACTTAAACAACCCATATTTGGTTTTAAAGGTAGTCTTCCATGCATCCCGTTCTCCAACCCTAATTTGATGGTATTCACTGCGCAAATCCAACTTAGTGAAATAAACAACATTCTTTAACTGATCAAGTAAATCATCTATACGAGAAAGAGGGTATCGATTTTTCACCGTGATTTTATTTAAGGCCCGATAATCAACACACATTCGCCATGTACCATCTTTCTTTGGCACCATCACGATCGAAGAACCACAAGGAGATGAACTGGGCCTGATGATCCCTTGATCCAATAATCCTTGTACCTTCTTCTTGATCTTTGTCATATTTGTTATCACTTGAAGTTGTCAAGGGTCGCAGGTGATATCCATGAGCACAGGCAAACAGGTGGGTGCAGTTTTCAATAGTAGAGATCGCCTGTGCAGTTCAATTTAGCGCCATCTCTAAGCGCGATTTGAAGGACGTTATAGTTAGGAGGAGGATAAACTTTAGCGGGGCCACTAAAATAGTAGGTGCACCTAGATCACAGATCACGACCAGATAAATGACCATGCTTCATTTCAGGGCTGCAACATGCTTAGGCATTAAAATTCTTGAGCGGGCCAAAATCTAAACCATGGTATTGTGGGAGAGATACATGGCAGAAGGTGGTGAGTTTCAGGCCCAAAATATGTGCGGGTCCAAACTACTTTCGACGGCCCTGAAATCACGTGCTCATTTAGCGCTGAATCCAATAGCAGCACGTGGTTTCCCCCTAGTTGCCAAGCCTCATCCTAGTCCCGAGGATAAATCAGTTAATGAACAAGGATTGGTAGTTGAAACCTCAACTCACTCCATAAATGAAAACCATGGAGGGTCTGGTCGTGGAGACAGAACTATCAGCCCGAGGTACCACGATGGACGGTTTTTCCTGCAAGCCCATGCTAATATGATCTTGCATCTGATGGAAGGATACACACATAGTCTGACAGAAAGATGCACAGATGAAGAGCCTTGGACAGGATGGCCAGATGACTCTCCTAGTGGTTGTCCACTGATCTGAGTATAAATAGATCAGTTTAAGAATTTTTTGAGGTCGATGGTTGAACAGAGCTCCCTATTTTGTAATAGTTTGATAACATAGTTGTTATTTGGTTATGTATGAGAACTGAGACTTTCTCATTAATAGTAGTCAGTTTCTTTCATTATCTTGTTTCCTCTCATGCTGAAACACTCATGCATGGATGATCCAGCTGAGGTGTTGTAGCTGTATTGTAATAGAGGCTTGATTATAATGCTGCTATGATCTGTTTCAGTATTTTCTTTCACTGTCCCATTTCCTCTTGTGCTGAAATGCTCGTGCGTGGATGATCTAGACGAGATGTTGTAGTTGTATTATAATGGAGGTTTGATTATAATGTTGTTGTGATATATTTTAGTATCTTAAAATTAAGTTCAAGAGTGCTCTTGTGCTTGAGTTTTTCTGCACCAAGCTGCTTGAAGGCCATATGCTCATGGCAGACTTGTCCACTTTCTTCACTAAGTCTTCCTCCTTCTCACATTTAGCCTTAAACCACTAACTGAAGTTAATGAGAACCTCATTCGCTCATGCATTGTTAACCCACTTTTCTGTGTTAAAACATTCTTATGTTGAGATTTGTCCATTTTACCTCCAATCATAAACCTTCCTCCACAAACCATTCTGATGGGTATTGGGCTTATGATCCACAGGGTATGGCATGCTCCTTGTGAGCTGCCAAGAACAAGCAGTTTCAATGCCTTATCTTTTGGGTCATGGGGTCAATTATTCAAACAGAAATAAAAGTGAAAGTGATATTTACAATGGATGGAAAGCCAATCATGGCTTTAAGCAAAATATTTTTTCAGAAAGTGCCCATTGATAGGGCCACCAAAAACTTTAGAATCCTCCAAGTTCTACAATTTATAAGTGTTATTTGAAAATACCTCAGAAATCTTGAAAGGACCAATCCATAAGGCTTCAAATTTACCATGTTTTCCTTTGTCTTGCTTGGGTGCATCCCATTTGAGCACTAGATCTCCCAGTTGAAAATATTCCTTGCTTGCCCTTTTGTCAAAGGCTCATTTTATCTTCTGTTGATGGTCTTGAGATTTATCAAGTAGTTTCTCCCTAGTTTGTTGTACTTCTACCGTTTTTTGTATCCTCCTGACCATATCATCAGGTTCTCCTTGGTAGTCCTGGAGGAATTTCTCCACAAGCAAGACAAGCTAAGTAGGAAAGATAGCCCCAACTCCATACACAAGATGAAAAGGGGAAACACCAAGTGACCTCTTTGTTGTAACTCTATCATCCCATAAGGAAAATTTTAGCTTTGAGTCCTATGCTTTCTTATTGTCTTCTAACAATATCTTGATGATCTTTATGAGGCTCTTGTTAGAGGACTCTGCCAAACCATTTCCTTGGGGGTAGTAAGGAGTAGAATGGACTAATGCAATACCATACTATTCATAGAAATTGATCAATGGTTCATCTTTAAAGGAGGCAACATTGTCAGTAACAATCCTGCTTGGACAACCAAATCTGGACATGATATCTTCAAGAAAGATAATTATTACCTTATGGGAGGCACTCCTCGTAGGAATGGCTTCTATCCACTTGGTGAAATAATCAGTGGAAATAAATATCCACTTGTGCTGACCACTTGAGGCTGGGTGGATTTATCCAATGAAGTCAAGAACCCACTATTGAAAAGGTCCATAAACCACCACATGTTTCAAAGGCAAAGATTTGAGCTGTTGCTTTCCAGAATTTTTTTGGCATTTGACACAAGCTCTAATTTTTGCGTAAACATTAGTAAAAAGGCTAGGCCATAAATACCCAACTCTAAGGATATTATAAGCTATGGTTATCCAAAAATGATGGCCCTTACATAAGATGTCATGAAAATCAGTTATGGCCCTTTGGGTCTCTTGTGGATCCAGACATCTCAAAAGAACTCCTAGAGGATCTTTCCAATACAAAACTTGATCAATGAGACAATATTTGATTGCTTTAAGCTCCAAATCTCTCACCTTGTTCTTGTCCAAGCCATCAGGAGGCCAAAACTTCTGCAGAAAATGTATGATGTCTTTATACCAAGTGCATTCTGCCAAGCTGGGGCTGACATGAGGGATTTTATCAGCAAAATCAACTTCCTAATTTTTTGAGTTTATGTTCATGAAATTAACCACCAAATCTTTGCAATTTGATTCAGCCAGCAACCTGGCTAAACCCTGGCCTTTCAACAATTTAGTTGGCTTTATTTCAAGTTCAAATTCCAAAATTTTAGCAATTCGTTTGCTTCTCTTCCCATCTATGTCAGGTTGGATCAATATCTCTTTCACTAAGGATGAAGGGACATATGCAACAATCTTTGAATGCATAACATATATCCTGAAAGCCTTGAGGGATTTGATCAAAGCATAAGCATGCTTTTCCATGATATCATATCTCAATTCTTCATCCCTCAGTGCTCTGCTAAAAAAGGAAGTAGGATTCTCTAATCCCTCTGCATTTTTCTGTAGAAAAATAACAACCAATGTGTCAAATGAGGCAAAGGAAAATATCAGAAATTTCTTAGAATAGTCAGGGTTGATGAGCACAGGTGCTTCAGTCAAAGCCTTTTTTATTTGGTCAAAAGAATCTCTAGACTCAACAATCCATTTCACCTCATTTTCCTTTATAAGCATGGTTGTAATATACTTCACTAATTCAAAAAAGTTAAAGATGAACCTTCTTAGAAAATTGATCTTACCCAAGAAAGACTGAACCTCTTTCTTAGATCTAGGAAAATATAAGGTCTGGATGGCATCTACTCTGCTTGGATCAATTCTTACCCCTTCCGCTGACACAATGTGCCCCAATAATTTATCTTCCTTCATAGAAAACACATATTTCTTAGGATTGAGAGATAAACCAAACCTTATGCACTTCAGGAAGACCTTCTTCAAATGATGACAATTCTCTTTTTCAGATTTTGAGAACACTGTAATGTCATCCAGATAGATGACTACAAATTTGTCTTTCTCCCCAATAAAGGCAATGTCCATGGCTCGCTGGAAGGTTGTTCCTACATTCATCAATCCAAAGGGCATTTTAGCATACATGAATGTGCCCCAAGGAGTAGTGAAGTTTGTCTTCTCTCTATCTTCAGGCAGGACAAAAATCTGATTATAGCCAGAGAAGCCATCAATCATAGACATCCTAGACGAACCAATCACTCTCTGCAAAATGTGCTCCATCTTTGGCAAGGGGTGTTTATCTTTTTTGGAGCTCCTGTTCAAATTCTTGAAATCAACACATAACCTGATTTCCCCATTTTTATTCCTCACAGGCACCAAGTTAGCCACACATTCTGAATATCTCAAAGGAATGATGATATGGGCATCCAACAACTTTTTCACTTCTTTTTCCATAATAGGTAGCAGCATGGGATTTATTTGTCTGAGTTTCTGGCTAAAAGGCTTGGTCTCCTCTTTCAAAGGGATCTTATGTTCAATGATGTTGGTGTCATATGTTCTTAAATCTTCATATTTCCAGGGAAACACATCAACAAACTCTTTCAAAAGCTTGACATACTCAGCCTTTGTTCCTTTGAAAAACTGCTAGACAATTTAAGATACTTTGGATCCTCTTATGTTCCTAAATTTCATTTAGTCACATCAATATTTTCAGTTGAACCTTTAATCTTTACAGGCACATCATTCCTATCAAACAACCTCTCCAAAGGGACAAGTCCTTTTGGAATATGGTTACTGGGTAACTGAACAATATGATGGTCAACAATTTTATTCAGAAAAATATCAGCATGGGGGATTTCTTCAGTATCCTGATCTTGATCAATATGTACAGCAGAAAATTCATCCATAGTCTCAAGAAATATTTTTATCTCAAGATCATCCTCAAAAACCTTCCAATGTTTGACATTGTCAGGAATAAAGGGTCTATACTTTACTTCCACATCATACTTGAGTTTGGGGGGCAAAGGAACCCTGAAATTACTTGCAGAGACAACCAAGGAATCTACCATAGTGTTCTCCTCTCTTGGAACAAATGAGATATTAAAAGCCAAGAAGAAACTATCAACAAGATCCCAAACTTCATTTATGTAGGTCCTCAACCAGGGGTGTTTATCTTGATATGGATTTTTTACTTGATGAACAATTAACTCAGCATCTCCAAACACTGCTAGATCTTCAATATTCATGTCTTTAGCAGCCCTCAAACCCAAAACAAGAGCCTCATATCCTGCCACATTGTTTGTTGTTTCAAATTAAAGCTTGTGAGACAGAGATACGGTCTCTTAGGTAGGTGAAATAAAGACTACCCCAACACCAACACTCTCCCTAGAAAAGGCTCTATCAAAAAACATCTTCAAAATAGAGGTATTGGGAGGAGGTTCTTCACAAGCGGTAATAGGATGCTTTTTTATTTCAATAGGTGTTTGAGGAGCATCAGTGAGTTGTAACATACTGGTTCCTAGATCAATATCAACTCCAAAAATGGGGTGGTTGGTAGGATTCACTTCATCATTGATAATGTAGGCAAGTTGTGCTTCCCTATAAAGTCTTCTATGTTCTCCCCCAAACACATGACTGGTGGAATACGAGATATCCATCTGCAAAGTTCCCCCTATCCTTTTGATCCAATATCTAGACAAGATCATCCCAACCTTAGGGGGGACATCAACCACCACAATATCCATGACCACACTTTTCATTGGCAATTGGAACAAGGAAACAACCAGGTCTTTAATAATCCCAAGACACTTCACTTTCCTGGAATCAAATGAGTATAGGTCATGGTAGGTTATTTTAACCTCCAACCCAATCTCACCCATGACAGTCTTAGGCATGATATTATGAGATGCCCCTAAATCCATCAAACAATTGTGCAACACTTTATCATGAATATTCAATGATGTATAGAACAGAGGGGAAGACTCATCCCTATCCTCTACCAAAGGTCCCAGTATGACAATTGGTTTTTCATATTGGAGGTTGACTGAATCTTTGGAATAAGATGAAGGTTCAGGTTGTAGCATTTTGGAAAGGTACCTTTTGAAATCCCCATTCTTAATTAGCTCCTAAAAAGGTACAGGGATTTTAATTTTTTGAATCTCATTCTCAAAGCTAAAAGAGGAGGGAGGCTTCAGAATATCCTTAACTTTTGGGGTAGGGCTCTTAACCACTGCCTGGGGATCTTGTGCCTATTTTTCTTTGTTTCTAGCTACCACACCCTTAACAAGATTCCTTGTTCTACTAGGTTGATCAGAAATGTCAGGCTTCCCCTCTTTCATCTTTGACCTCAAGTTGTATCTATTTGGATTTCCACTGGTCCTTTCCCCTTTGCTCAGTTTGTTTAGTTGGCTATCCATGAGAGACTCTTCATATGTAGATTGGGTTAAATGAGGAGATGAAGAGGTGTCACCAAGACAATGGATTTCAGGGTCAACTTCTTCTTCCTCTCCTTCTTCATTAGTAACCAGGTTATTTTGGAGAGGGGCTTGGATTTTTTTATCATCCATATCTCTATTTCTTTGATCTCTTTGGATGATCTAAGGGGCATTATTGGGTCTTCTGAAATTACCCCTATTATCAACATTCTGGGTTTTCTTGTATCTCTTCTTTCCTTCAAGCTTCAATTTCTCCATTTATGTAGAGAGTGGTTTTACCAGTTTTTTCAACTCATCCACTTGAGGGTAGACAATAGAGGAATCAGAGGTTGAAGCTTCAGGCATACCTTTTCTTCTGTCTCTATCATCTTTAATCCTAATTTTGTCAGCTGCCAATATATTAGACTCTACTTCAAGGGTTGCATCTTACATATGAACTAAAGAGGTAGCTCTTCTTTCTCTCAACATGAGGCAAAACTCAGGGTCAAAAGTGTTGGCAGAGGTTTCTGTGTGCTTTATTTCAGTGGGAATCTTATTGTACATTTTATTAAATCTTTTTGAGAAGTCTGAAATAGATTCCCCCTCTTTCCTCTTAAGTGATCCAAATTATGTAATATAATAAAGAAAAACTTTTTTATCCCCCCAATGCTTCAAGAATGAATCATCCATAGCTTCAATACTAGCAATAGATCAAGGAGCCAAACCCCTAAACCATTTCCTAGCCTCACCATCAAGGCTCCGTACAAAAACTCTCGTCCACACATCTTCATTTTCAATGTTAAGATTATCTGCATAACTATAAAAAGCTTAAAGGTGTTCTTCTGTAGTTATGTTTTCCTCCCCTATGAACTTGGGCATGTACTTAAGGTAGTCTCCAACTGGGAGAGAATTCATATGTCGAGGTAAAACAAGAGGGGCATATCTAGCATCCACTATGGCATCCATCATGTTTCTAGGAAGATTAGCACCTGCCATTGGGATGTGAACTGTAGGAGAACAAGGGGGAGATGGAGTTTGGACAGGTAGGATTGAAACTGTGTTTCTAGGGGAAAGGGGAAGCGGTTGAGTGTTGGAGGAGAATGGTATAGGGTTCAAAGGAAAATAAGTTTCCCCCTCTTTAGTTACAACAACTTTGATAGGAGGAGTGGTAGGAAAACCCAAAGTGGGAAAATATTCTAAGCTCCTGGGTCTAAACCACTTTACAATATCAGGGGAAACAGGGGTTTCAAAACTTTATCGTTCCAAATGAAGACTAGAAGGGGGGATTTCAATAGGAAATCTTTCAAAATATAAACTTCTGGACACTCCAGCAGATGGTATAAAAGGAGAATTGGATACAACTACTAGAGTTTTAAAAGAAGAATCATGTACATTACCATAATCACCTGGTACAACAGTTGAAAGTCCTTCATGAGAGGTATTTCCTTTCTTGATAATCTTCCCTGGGTCATCTTCAGGTGTTTCCAGAGGTGGCTATGGAGTAGACCTCATATGTTTTCCTTTGGGATCCACAACTAAAATAGTGGAGTCGCCAGGTGCAAGCTGCAATCTTCAAGGTACTGATTTCTGATGCACCTTCAGAATCAAAATTTCTTTATCGTTCAATCCCAAGGAAATGTTTTCAATTCGTTCCCTGGAAACAATGCCATGAATGTTGGCACTGAGAGTCACCCTCAGATTGCAGGTGGATAAGCCCAGTGCCCATCAAAATGGTTTGTGGAGGAAGGTTTATGATTGGAGGTCAAATGGACAAAGCTCAGCATAAGAATGTTTTAACACAGAAAATTGGGCTAGCAATGCATGAGCAAATGAGGTTCTCATTAACTTCAGTCAATGGTTTAAGGCTAAAGGTGAGAAGGAGGAAGACTTAGTGAGGAAAGTGGACAAGTCTGCCATGAGCATTTGGCCTTCAAGCAGCTTGGTGCATAAAAACTCAGGCATAAGAGCAATCTTGAACTTAAGTTTAAGATAATAAAATATATCACAACAACATTATAATCAAATCTCCATTACAATACAACTACAACATCTCGTCTGGATCATCCATGCATGAGCATTTCAGCACAAGAGGAAATAGGACAGGGAAATAAAATACTAAAATAGATCATAGAAGCATTATAATCAAATCTCCATTACAATACAACTACAACACCTTGTCTGGATCATCCATGCACGAGTGTTTCAGCACGAGAGGAAACGAGATAATGAAATAAGATAACTTCTATTAATGAGAAAGTCTCAAGTCTCATACATAACCAGAGAACAACTCTGCTATCAAACTATTACAAAATAGGGAGCTCTAATCAACCATCGACCTCAACAAATTCTTAAACTGATCTATTTATACTTAGATCAATGGACAACTGCTAGGAGAGTTATCTGGCCATCCCGTCTAAGGCTCTTCATCTATGCATATTTCTGTCAGACTGTGCATGTATCCTTCTCTCAGACACAACCTCAGATCAACATGGGCCTGCAGGAAAAACCATCCATCGTGGTACCTTAGGCTGACGGTTATGTCTCCATGGCCAGACCCTCCATGCTTTTCATTTATGGAGTGAGCCGAGGTCTCAACTACCAGTCCTTGTTCATTAACTAATTTATCCTCAGGATCGGGACAAGGCTTGATGACTAGGGGGCGACCACGTGCTATTATTGGATTCGACGTTGAATGAGCACGTGATTTCGGGGTCGTCGAAAGCGGTTTAGACCCACACCGCTTTTGGGCCCAAAACTCACCACCTTCCGCCACATAGCTCTCTTGCAATACCATGGTTTATATTTTGGCTTGCTCAAGGATTTTAACGCTTGAGCATGTTGTGGCCTTGAAATGAAGTGTGGACGTTGATCTGGTCGTGATATACGATCTGGGCGTACCTGCTATTTTAGCGCCCCTGCTAAATTTTATCCGCCTGCCAACTATAACGTCCTTCAAACCGTGCTTAGAGATGGCACTAAAATGAACTTCACATAGGATCTCTACTGTTGAAAACTGCACCCGCCTGTTTTCCTGTGCTCATGGCTATCACCTACAACCCTTGACAAATTCATGTGATAACGATCTCCACAACTAACATCCTGTACATGCCCACATTAGGAAGAGGGGAATCCTGCTAAAGATGTATCTCATGTTGGATTTCCCTCTTAGGAGGTAATACATCTGGTTCCTGAAAAATATCATCGTACTTAGAAACAATATCAACTAATTCCTTCTTATGGGAAGGATCACATCCTTGGAAAGCATCGAAGGTCCCGACATCTTTCTCTCTTACAACCATGAGTACATATCTCTTATTAGTGTTTATGAGTCTTTTCATTTGCCCTCCACTAACAGGTGTTGTATTTACCCTCATGCTGTAAGCTCTAACAATATATTCCACTCCCCCCTTAGTAAGGTGGTATTTGTTCTCATGACGAAAGAAGAATTCTTTTCTATCATAAAGATAAGGACTTCCCAACACTATGCCACATATATCAAGTGATACAACATTCAAATCCACTTCATCAATCAACTTAGAAGCAGTAGAAAATCTGACCCTACATTGTTTGGTGACATTAAGTTTTGTTTTGTCACATACCCAACCAAGAGGATAAGGCTTCAGATGTGGTTTCATTTCAAGACCCATATTCTTGACAAGTGCTTCAGATATTAAGTTTACTTGGGAACCCAGATCAAATAATGTATCTATCTTAGTGTGTTTAGATACAACTCTTATGTGAAATAATTCATTCCTCTTTCATTCATAATCATGAGATTCATTATTGGAACTTGAACTAGAATGAAGGGAATCTTTACCTTGTACTCCAACTGCTGTGATCTTTCCTTCGTCTCCTGAATCAAAACCAAGATCTTGTTGCATTGTAGCAACGATTTTTGTCTTCCCCTTTCCACCAAACTGTTTCGGCCTCTTCTCTAGATGTAGTTTCCAACCATGTTCATCATCGTGACCGCTTTTCTTGCAATGAGTGCAAGATGGATTTCCTCCTTTTCTCATCACTGTGGCAGTCTTCTTGTCCTTACTTTTAAACTAATTGAAAGGTTTATGTGGGAGATTTGAAGGTTTCTTTGTGGGATCTTCTTGAACATGCTTTCCCCTGTTCTCAAGGTGAGTGGCTTGCACACAAACTTCCTCAAGACTAGTGGGGTTAAACAAGAGCAAAGTATGACAAATATAACTGTGAAGTGTGGCAATATACTTCATTAAAGTTTCATAATAATCCAAAGGAATGTTTAATGCAAGATATTTCTTCCTAAATTCTTCTGTGAAACTTTGTATAGTTTGACCTTTACTTTGCCTTAAAGTTTTCCATTCCATCGTTGCTTTATGTAAATAAACCAATGGATACAATTGCTTCCTTATCGTTGATTTAAATGACGACCATGAGGAAAGAAGATTACCACACTTACTTCTATCATGAATCTTTCTCTCCCACCAAACGAGAGCGGTGCCTTCCAACCGAAGAGAATCCAATTGCGCTTTAACTTCCTCTTCATCAATATGTTGAACACGACAATATATGTCAACCTGTCAGATCCAATTATCTATCTTTTCAGGATTAGCATCTCCATTAAACATGGGTAAGGAAAATTTTACATCAAGCTTTAATAATGGTTTCTTACAAGAGGCTTTATGGCTAGAATGATGAGAATGATGAGAATGCTCAGAGGAAGAATAACTAGAACTTGATGGTGAAGATGGAGGCTCAGGAGGATCTCCTCCATCCCATTAGTTTACCGAAGAATCATCATCAACATGTGATTCCTTTTTCTCCCCTTTATTCTTCATCCTCTTCTCGTAATCTCCATACATTCGTTCAACCATTTCTGACATGTAATAAAAGACCATATGAAATTTTTTCTCCTGTTCATCACACTTGTCTTCTTCTTCCATTTTTCTTCCTTCAGGATGCACGACCAACTTCAGGATTGAAATTACTAAAAGTTCCTTCACCCTGCTTATGCTTGGCCCTAGTAATCATTCACACTAAACAATTCTATTCAAAGATGACTGCTTTGATACCAACATGATCCAGGATATTTTCATCGAGTGACTTATAAATAATTGCATTAAATGAGCATAAATTAAAGTGCACCATTAAAGAAGGAAAATATCAATAATGAAGAGACATAAGCATCAAATCTGAACACAAAAAACTTGATAATGGAGTTCGTCCCTGGTGGACTATGTCTTCAGGTCTTGCTCTCAAATGAGTAGGCTTTTTCATTAACTCAACAAAATAATTTGGCAAAATACATAAGTATACCTCATTTTGAATTCAAGCTGCAAAAATAATGCTAAGATCATAAAACAGACAACACCACTGAATTCATGGCGTTGAATTATCCAAAAATGACTGTCTCCACACCTTGATCCAACTCTGGCACTCCCAGGCCCAAGAAGAAATTTGTCTCAGTTTTTGTGCCCTACAACCTGCAATTAATGTTGTTGTACTTTCCTTGATCTGCGTTCCTTGGCCGTACCACACGTGCGCCTCCCCCCTAGGCTCAATGGATTCAGCTTTTAAGTAAAAAGGTAGGCGTTCATTACAATGTATGGGTCATTGGCCCATTGGTTGTGGCTTGAGTATTAAGGCGTAGTGTGGGGAGGAGGTCATGAGGTCAAACCCGCAGGCCTCCCTCTTTTGGCTTTATAGTTGAAACAATATATATATATATATATTTGTTATGCCAACTTGGTGAAGGTTCTATCCAAAGCTCTGTCGAATAGTCATGTGGTCGGATTTGGTGGACCTGCCAATCCATATTTTTCTTCAAAATTCAGATACAGGCTGTCATTGGGAATTTCCCCACTGCCACATGACAGCCCATGATTGGGCCACGTGGCAGCCTCCCATTCGACCATGTCATCCACTTCTCTGTCAGCCTTCCATGTCAGTGCCATGTCACTGTACAGACACTATGTCATCATACAGATGCCACATCACTGCCAACTCACCATGCCACATCATCATGCCACATCAATGCCACATCATTGTATGGACCGTATGGACTACCATGTGGAAAAATCCTATTGGTCCACAGATTGGTCTAGAAGTACAAAATATGGGTGACACGTGGTAGCCTCCAGTGCTACCATGTCACCATGCTGAGGTCATCATGACATGTGTCACCTACTGCTTCTTCCACGTGTGTGTTGTACGGATGTTGACGTCAACAGTATAGATGTTGACTCATCCCTGTGTTGACTGGGCTAGGTTGACCAAACTTTCACCGCAAATATCTTTCGATCCATAACTCTGTTTGACGAGTCATTTGCACTGTTAGAAATCTTGTGACGCGTTCTTTGTGATAATGTCATTTTCACTGAGTTTTGAGAAATTTGATTTTTTTCCCTTTCTCTATCTACTAAGGCTATTCTAAGCGTCCTCAATTGCTTCTGTGAGTTCTGAGTTGTTCTTAGCCTTATTTGGATCCTTTTTGGATCACACAACAATGAGAATTTGATAATCTGAAGCATTGCTTGTGCTCATCTTCGGTACTCTCCTTACCCGATCTGCAACAACCATTCAAGATTGAGATTGATGCATCTGACTATGTTGTAGGCACAATTCCCACTCAACACAGTCATCTGGTGGCATACCATAGTGAGAGACTCTCAGATATTGTCCAGAAATACCCCACCTATGACAAGGAAATGTATTCCATTGTACAAGCCTGTTGTCAATGGAAACATTACATTCTGGGAAAGGAGACAATCATCCACACTGATCAAAAACCTTTGCAGTTTATATAGACACAAGGGAAGTTGCAGAACGACCACCATCATAATTGGTCCACATACCTACAACAGTTCCATATCAACATCAAGGATAAAACAGGAAGCACAAATCGTGTCGTTGATTGCCTCATTTGACCTCTCATGGCTGCACTTGCCACCATGCTCCATTGATGTGGGCACTGGGCATCTGAGTGGCCCCAAATTTATCAGCAACATCCTGACTTTTCCACCACCTATCACCTCTTGGGTACATGTACAAATGTGACCGATTTTCATATTTAGGATGAACTGTTATGCCATCTAGGTCACCTCTGTGTTCCTACAAGCGAGCATGAAAAGCTGATTTGGGAGGCTCACTACAGTCGGATGGCATGAAATTTTGGCATGGATAAAACTGTGGTCATTCTACATAAACATTTTTATTGTCCAAAACTTTGACAAGATGTCAACAAGTATATCAGATCTTGCACTGTCTGTGCCATTTCCAAGTCAACAATCAATAATCAAGGCTTATACACCCCTCTTCTTACTCCTAAAAGGCCTTGGGAATCCATCTCGATGGATTACATGTCTGGCCTTTTGTCCACCAAGCAAGGAAATGATTGCGTATTTGTGGTGGTTGATTGGTTTTCAAATATGACCATTCTCACAGCCTATAAGAAGAACAGTGGCACATACTACCAAGATCTTCTTCGAACGAGTGTGGGTCCATTTTGGGATACCACAGACCATCATTTCTAATCAGGACAATAGGTTCCTCATCACATTTTCATCAATTCTATGGTCACTGTTGGACACCAATCTCACTAAATCCACTACCTTCCACCCTCAAACCGATGGCCAGACAAAGGTCATCAATCAGATGATTGTGCACATCCTACACATGTATAACTCTAAGCATCCACGTACATGGGAAGAGAGTCTTCCCTATGTTCAACACAACTACAACAAGGCTTTCCATAGCTCCACCAACCATATCCCATTCCAGGTGAGGCTGGGATTCCAACCCTTGGGTCCCATTGGTGTTGCACTACCTCTTGCAACCACACAAACATAATATTCCCATGTTCAGTCTGAGGTTGAAAAAGCCACTAGATTCATTGAGCGGATTCAACACATCCGCCAACAGGTCCATGAGATTTTGTAGAAAGCTAATGCTAAGTACAAGCAACGCCATGATCAACACCGGGTACCGCACAAGTTTTAGTTGGGAGACAAGATTTGGTTACATTTTGTAAGGTAGCTAGAGAGGTAGTGGGGGGGCCCAGAGGGCCCATAGTGATAATAGTGGAGGTCATTCAATG
>SNQJ01S0009885.1:261231-272034 GCA_010110895.2 Picea sitchensis | reverse complement strand
TTTTATAACTATGTGGATGATTTTTTTGTGATGGATGGTGCTAGTCTCCAGGTGAAATGGTATTGGGATCCATATGACCATGGTGAGCATATTTAGCGAAGCACTCAACCATTCATCGTTTTCACGTGTCAGTAGTTGGAATTGGTGTGAGCACTTGTACATGGGACCCTGTATTATGGATGAACTTCATAGCCTACTTTATTATAAGCATTAAGGTTAGCACCCATATATGGGACCCTAGCTTATGGATGTATATCCTAATAAGTGTTGAGGGTAACACTTTTCTAAGGGGGTGGAATAGTGGGATACTCATAGTGATGTAATATGGGCCTAAGGTCCCACTAGAGTCAACAATAAGATGTGTATGTAATGTGGACTAGGTCCAATATGTTGGTCATTATTAAATAAGACCCACTAGGTAGTTAGCATTCAATAAATCTAGTATGGCCTATTCATTAATGTAGAGGCCAATAGTGATTAAGGTTTACTAGGTCGCTTATGAACATGGATGGAGTCAACCTTGTGGGAGATGTCAAGTAATTATCGTTATATTGAGGCATTTTTTTATCTAGGTGGACATCGATGGTCGTCGACTTATTCCATCGGATCAACATATAGTTTCCATTTTGGCAGTTTTTCTACATTTTTTGGGTCCCAAACATTTGGGGCCATTTTGAGGCCCTAAACGACATTTTTTTGACGTGGCATTGCCTAATAGATTTCTATTGGCATGTATTGGGTCGTTCATAATGTGTACTCCTCGACTAGACCATTCTAGCTTATCCAGGAGGATCTCCACATGGAAAATTCCTACTTTGCACACCATGGGATAAAACATTAAATTTTTTTATGATATGTGACAAAGTTTAAAATAAATAATTAATGCTCATGAATGATTCAATTAAATTGTAAAAATGATTAATACTTGTAATGAGTATGAGAAACTCATGTATTAATCATCCAAATTGGAAAAAGGAGGAATACTTGGAGTGAGTGGAAATCTCACGAGGGAAATTAGTTTTGTGTGAGAATCCAACTCACAAATTAGTTTCCTAATTTTAAGGGGGAATTAGTTTCCTAGTCTTAAGGAATAAGTTAAGAGTTTCATGAGTTGGTTTGGACACTTCCTCACTCTATTACAAGTGGTTTCATAGTCTCAAGGAGGAAGTTAAGGGTCTCATGAGTTGGGGATCTTGTCTCCTTGGATTACGGAGACTAAGGAAACTATTTAAACTCTTTATTGGGAGAGATTTTAGAGGCCATATGTGGAGGCTCTTTTGAGAGATCTTTGAGGAGAGAATCAAACAATCATGCTTGTCGTTTGTAAGCCCATTTATTGGGAGATTTGAACCCCCTTCATTGGGGAGAATGTAATACTTCTGGTGTTTGAAGAAATGTCACTTATGTGAGAGCCTTGGAGCATGTGCCACACTTTTTGAGAAGATTTTGTCCCTTTCAAAGGAAGGATAATCAAGCAATTCGTATTCCAAGCAGATTCAGAGACTTAGCCAGGATGACTTGGTGAAATTCGTTAACAACTCAGTGATCTCTTGCCTCATGTGTTGATATTTTGTCTCATGTTTACTTATACTTGTTTTTATTTCCATAATTATGATTATTAAATGCATTAAATAAAGGATAATGGGACTAACAACACATTCACCAAGTTATATTCAATTTGGATTCAAGCCTTCATAAATACATCTTTTCACCTTTAATGCAATCAATTTCAATAGATCCAAGTTTTAAATATCACCTTTATTAAGTTGCATAGAACCAAAACAAGATTTGTATCAGTGTCACCTCAGTTTCGCGAGTTCATTTCACTCGGTATTTTCTTTTACAGTATCTACATATTTCAGTCTTTAATGCAAATTGAGTATTGTTGTATCTTTGTGTTTTTATCTTATTTTTGTGTTTCATTTCGTTCCCTCATAAATCTGGATCATTGGTATCAGAGCGATCTTCTCTTTATCGGTTTCTTTGTGCATGTCCCCAACAAGGTCAAGGTATCAAGCATTGGGACTCAAGTTGGTTGAATGTTTGGAAGACCGTCCTCATCGACCATGGTGGAGGAATAGAGAGACGAGGGAGTAGGAGATCATATTAAGTTGTTTGGACCGCAATGATTTCCCATGGTGGAGGAATAGAGAGACGAGGGAGTAGGAGATCCTATTAAGTTGTTTCTCGTGGAATTCCTTACGAAACAAACGAACGAGATGATGGATAAGTTTTATGAAATCCTTCAACAGTTTTCGACAACAACATAGGCATGTTCGTCAAGCAGNTTTGGGTGCCATTTCCAAATTGGGGGCCATAATAGTGATTATGATAAATATTGAGAAAGTTGCAATCATTTTAAAATTGTTGCCTCAAAACCCTTGCCACAAAAAGGAGATCCATTGAATGTAAGCTTCTTTGGTTTTTGTTTTAAAACCCTAGATCTCATACTTGCAATGGAATATTGTATTTAACACGGATATATCAAGCCCAATCATTGAAGCTTATCCAAGTTTATATAAAAATCATGTGGAAGAAGCCCCTCCAATACATGATATGGAGTATGAAGAACATAACAAAAAGTGGTTACTTGAAGTTGAAGAAATTTACAAGGCACACCAACATTATTCAAACCTACACAACCATTGTTTCTAGATAGTCGAGTACAAAAACTACATGAAGAATGTATCCTCCTTTTTGATAATCATGAGACATTGCATGCAGAGTCAACTTGAATAGAGGAATGTTATATGGATGCAATATTCCCACCTCCACTTGAGTCCACCATAGAGGATTCAATGTATGTTATAGTTCGTATGGAGGAAGAGAAGGCTTTAGTTGTGCCTTCAATAGTTTTCACCAAGGTTATTACAATTCATATGGAGGAAATTCATGAGCAAGTTGTGACTAACACTTTTAATGTGAGTCTTCTCTAGTGGCCATGTTCTTTACAAATCCATAATCAATCTTTTATAACTATGTGGATGATTTTTTTGTGATGGATGGTGCTAGTCTCCAGGTGAAATGGTATTGGGATCCATATGACCATGGTGAGCATATTTAGCGAAGCACTCAACCATTCATCGTTTTCACATGTCAGTAGTTGGAATTGGAGTGAGCACTTGTACATGGGACCCTGTGTTATGGATGAACTTCATAGCTTAATTTATTATAAGCATTAAGGTTAGCACCCGTATATGGGACCCTAGCTTATGGATGTATATCATAATAAGTGTTGAGGGTAACACTTTTCTAAGGGGGTGGAATAGTGGGATACCCGTAGTGATGTAATATGGGCCTAAGGGCCCACTAGAGTCAACAATAAGATGTGTATGTAATGTGGACTAGGTGAAATATGTTGGTCATTATTAAATAAGACCCACTAGGTAGTTAGCATTCAATAAATCTAGTATGGCCTATTCATTAATGTAGAGGCCAATAGTGATTAAGGTTTGATAGGTCGCTTATGAACATGGATGGAGTCGACCTTATGGGAGATGTCAAGTAATTATCATTATATTGAGGAATTTTTTATCTAGGTGGACATCGATGGTCGTCGGCCTATTCCACCGGATCAACATATAGTTTCCATTTTGGCAGTTTTTCTACATTTTTTGGGTCCCAAACATTCAAGGCCATTTTGAGGCCCTAAACGACGTTTTTTTGACGTGGCATTGCCTAATAGATTCCTATTGGCATGTATTGGGCCATTCATAATGTGTACTCCTCGGCTAGACCATTCTAGCTTATCCAGGAGGATCTCCACATGGAAAATTCCTACTTTGCACACCATGGGATAAAACATTAAAAAGTTTGATGATATGTGACAAAGTTTAAAATAAATAATTAATGCTCATGAATGATTCAATTAAATTGTAAAAATGATTAATACTTGGAATGAGTATGAGAAACTCGTGTATTAATCATCCAAATTGGAAAAGGGAGGAATACTTGGAGTGAGTGGAAATCTCACGAGGGAAATTAGTTTTGTGTGAGAATCCAACTCACAAATTAGTTTCCTAATTTTAAGGGGGAATTAGTTTCCTAGTCTTAAGGAATAAGTTAAGAGTCTCATGAGTTGGTTTGGACTCTTCCTCACTTTATTACAAGTGGTTTCATAGTCTTAAGGAGGAAGTTAAGGGTCTCATGAGTTGGGGATCTTGTCTCCTTGGATTATGGAGACTAAGGAAACTATTTAAACTCTTTATTGGGAGATATTTTAGAGGTCATATGTGGAGGCTCTTTTGAGAGATCTTTGAGGAGAGAATCAAACAATCATGCTTATCGTTTGTAAGCCCCTTTATTGGGAGATTTGATCCCCCTTCATTGGGGAGAATGTAATCCTTCTGGTGTTTCAAGAAATGTCACTTATGTGAGAGCCTTGGAGCATGTGCCACATTTTTTGAGAAGATTTTGTCCCTTTCAAAGGAAGGATAATCAAGCAATTTGTATTCCAAGCAGATTCAAAGACTTAACCAGGATGACCTGGTGAACTTCGTTAACAACTCGGTGACCTCTTGCCTCATGTGTTGATATTTTGTCTCATGTTTACTTATACTTGTTTTTATTTCTTCAATTATGATTAGAAATGCATTAAGTAAAGGATCATGGGACTAACAACACATTCACCAAGTTATATTCAATTTGGATTCAAGCCTTCATAAATACATTTGTTGACCTTTAATGCAATCAATTTCAATAGATCCAAGTTGTAAATATCACCTTTATTAAGTTGCATAGAACCAAAACAAGATTTGTATCAGAATCACCTTAGTTTCACGAGTTCATTTCACTCGGTATTTTCTTTTACAGTATCTACATATTTCAATCTTTAATACAAATTGAGTATTGTTGTATCTCTGTGTTTTTATCTTATTTTTGTGTTTCATTTCATTCCCTCATAAATATGGATCATTGGTATCAGAGCGACCTTCTCTTTATCGGTTTCTTTGTGCATGTCCCCAACAAGGTCAAGGTATCATGCATTGGGACTCGAGCTATTCGAATGTTTGGAAGACCATCCTCATCGACCCCGATGATTGCCCATGGTGGAGGAATAGAGAGACGAGGGAGTAGGAGATCCTATTAAGTTGTTTCTCACGGATTTCCTTACAAAACAAAGGAACGAGATGATGGATAAGTTTTATGAAATCCTTTGATGGTTTTCGACAACAACATAGGCATGTTCGTCAAGCAACCACTTTGGAGGTGTCGTCCCCTTCGAGGTATGAGTTAATTTTGATATTCCCACATTTGAAGGTTAGATAGATGTGGATGCTATATAAAAATGTTTAAATCTACTAGAAGGTTATTTCTCTGTCCACAATGTTTCCAATAGGGAAAAGATCACCTTTATGCTCCTTAAGGTGGTCCCCCATGTCAAATATTGGTGGGAGACTTACTATGAGAAAAAATCCAAGGATGAGTCTGGAATATTTGGGGTCGATCCCACTTGGGACTCTTTTATGGATGCCATCAAGGAACAATATTATCCTGTTGGAAACTATGAAGACTAGTACATGAGATGGACCACACTCCGTCAAGAGAGGGACCAAACAATGTCAAAGTTCACAAATACCTTCCATGCCTTGTGCACCAAGTTGGGTATCAGAGACATCGAGAAACATATGGTTATAAAATATCGTGGGACCCTACACATGTACATCCAAACAGAAATGGAGTTTCTGGACATCTCTTGGCTTGGAGTACCTTATTGATATGTTGTCAAAATCAAGCAAAGAATTTAAGCAGAGGAATAACCGGGAGTTTGGATCTATGAACGTATCACAGCATAAGCCGGTCAAAGGAAACCCTAACACACATAACAAAGGACAAAGAAAGGGTGGACAACCACAGGGAAACCATTCTAAGTCGCGAACAAAGAAAGGTAATGGTAAGACGAAGAAAGACACTGGGAAGTGGTGTGAATTCCATAAAATCCCTTGGCACAACACCGATGAATGTTGCTCGAATCAGTCATTGGTGGTTGAGTTGAAATCCTCATAGTTAGATATATTGGTTGTGGAGCCTGATTATCTTCCTAATTCATATCCAGATCAAAGAAACTAGAGGATACACAATTCATGGACCCTACCGAAATTTTTGTTTGTTTACAATTCAAATATTGTAATTTCATAGCCAATCTGAATTGTTCATTATAAGGTCATAGATTTGATGTTAGAAGTTATGTTAGGGTTTTTTCCCTAGAAGGAAACCCTCTTTTCTAAGGGAATTGTATTGCAGTTATGTATGTGAGTGAATATTGTATTATGAGAGAGGAGATTGTGAGAGAAAGAACATGAAGTTACATCAGGTGTGTTGTGGGTTGTATTCCCTTAATTTTACTGGATAATAAAAAGGAAGAACCTGGAAATTTATCTGGTGGACATAGCCCACACTGGGTGAACCACGTATATTTGTGTCTCTATTCTATTGTGTATCTTTTGTGTTTTATTTCCACATTTGTTTTATTTTATTGCTCCACGATCCTATTTTTTTAACAAGATCCAGGCTCCGACTCTGATCCAGATCCAGACAAGGTGAAGAAGATCATTGATGCACAACCCAATGCCATAGTATCTCCACAAATATACATCCAAACAAACTAGAAGAGCCAGAGGAAGGTGAGTGCCTTTTTCACTCACAGATGTGGGTGAAGGGTGCTCTGCTACATTTCATTGTTGATAGCAGAAGCCAAAAGAACATCATCTTAACAAAGGTAGTGAAGTGGTTGGAGTTGTCAAAAACACCACATCCATAGCCATACAACATCGCATGGATAAGACAAGTATTATATATTTGCATTAACCAACAATGTCGCCTACCCTATGGCATCAAGCCCTTAAAGGATGAGGTATTTTGTGATGTTTCCCCACTTGAAGTTTGTGATGTTATTTTAGGCCAACCATATATATGGAAACATCATCTTGTATATGAGTCTAGACCTCGTAGTGTCATTGTTACTGAGGAGACAATTGTACAGGATCCCAAAGGTAGCTCCACCTACCGCAATTTCTTCGGTCTCAGCTAAGCAGTGTAGGAAGGTGTTGTGACAGGCACTACAACCCCCCATTTTCCTTCATTCCATTTGAAATTACCCTTTCAAGAAAATGGAGACCCTTCTTTTTGTGATTTGAGAGATCCCTCCATCGACCGTTCTCTTTACTTCAATCCTTTGTTGAGAAATCCCACTTAACTTAAGAAGAAACTCAACAAAGAAAGAACTTAAAAAATCAATTTTTGAACAAGTATGGGAAAATCAACCAAGTTATTTTTAACTCCTTCGATGTACATTGGAGGAGTTCCATCTAACTCCTTCGATTTACATCGAAGGAGTTCCCTTCTTCACCTTCGATACATTTTCTTATCACGCGAGTTTCCACTAACTCCTTCGATGGAATCAGAGGAGTTGGTTCCAAATCCTCTGATTCCCATCAGAGGAGTTCCCTTTGTTATCACTCTGTAAATTGCCTGGGCTGAGGAAGCAAATCACAGAGGTAAACTTCAAACCAAATTTAGGCTTGGAATATGGCCTTTCCAAACCGGAAAGTGCTCTCTCACTGTGTATTAGGCTCAGTGGCCAGATATGAAATGGAAATAAGGTTTTAAGATGTGTTTGATGGCAGAGGTGAAAAATAATCCATTGGGCATGGAGTCAAATTTACTGCAAAGGGAACTATCAGTCACTGGTAGTAGAGCTATCAAGGAAATAGAGGCAAGGTAGATGATTTTTTATCAGTTAATAAGATTGTAGCAACATGGTGGTAGGAAAGGGAATTCAATATCCCATTACACTAAGAGCATCTAACCGAGGATGAATTCTTAATGTAACTTTAGAGGAAATTTATGGAATGTTTAATTGCTATGAATCAGAGCATCAAACAGGGACAAATTCTGATCATGTACTTTCCAATCAAAAATTGAAGAACACACATTTAAATGAAAACTAAGTTAAGAGTTACATACACATAGAAAGGGACACACTTCAAAAACACCATCACAAGAATCTCTGGTAAGAGTAACTTTGGACTTCTGATTAATATTCCATTATAATTTAGAAAGATTAAAAAATGCTCAAAATAAATATCCTCTATGCTTCTGCCAACCCCCTTTAGTCAATTAGAATTACAAATATATATAGAAAATACTCTTCCCCAAGATGAGGAGGTCGAGCTCAAATACTTCCCAAAGTTGGATCTGGTTACAAAATTATAGCAACACGTTTAGAACTACCTGCTAGGAAATAGGAATCGATTTTCTGGAAAATAAGGGTCAAAGATAAAATCATATCTTTTGAATCATAATATTTGTTACAAACTGAGAGAGGTTTTTGTATACAAACTTGTTCTTTAGAAAAACCTCTTCAAGTTTTTGAAATTGCCTCTCCCGAGTCTTGGTATCCGTGCCTAAAGATAATGACTAAAACAAGAAATCATTAAATGTTTAAATTTGAAAACATAGGCTGTAAAGATCCATTCAAATATTCCAAACCATAACACCTGTGAAGAAAATGAGACTCATTTTTGTGAATGGGATCGTGCTTGAAAAAATCCTCTTTCAATTTTCAAATATTCCTTTCCATTTGGTCAGAAACTGAGTTTGAAGTTGACTAAAAAACCAACAATTTCTAGAACTTGCAGAGCGAGGTTAATTTTGACATTTTCTTCTATTGTTTGGCTTCAATTGATGGCTGAAGGTCAATGATTGATAGATTAACACTCGAGATGATGATAAGCATCCCTAGGACCACTTCATTACGTTTTCAAACACCATTTTCTTCAAAATCCTAATATATGTCAAACCTTTTGTTTTGCGAAAAATAACCTTGATCCTACATATGAGCCCAAGAGTGTAATAATCCTATAAAAACCACTTTTTAGCCAAATTTATAAAAAGTTACATGTGCCAACACCCGCCAATTCTACCGATGTTCATCGGAGAACTTTCTCTCAAGTTCTCCGACCTTAGTTTCCCCACCAACCCCACATTTAATACAAAAAAACTCATCGACCTATATATACATGAACAACCCACACTTTTCATTGTTCTGCTAGAAGGTTAAGGTGAGAAGAATTTTCTTGGGAATGAGAGCACGCCAAGTCATCAAATTCAGACTTGCACCCTATCAAAATCTTCCACGTGGCACTATATTTCTAGGTATGTACAGGGGTCCTTCTTTTCCTTGCTAGTGTTAGCAACATTACTTGTCTTTGGCATCGGAATATCCAAGTCTGTAGGTTGCACCAAGAGAGCCCAAGCACAGCGCACAAAAGAAGTCCATTTCGAGCTTAAATCAAGCGAGCGAGGAGCCTGATTTTAACAGTCAGGATTCATCTAAAGGAACAGATCAATGGTTGGCAGGAAATCGCGGTTAGCGCCCATATTTTGTGCAGGGAAAGATAGTAGTCATCCATCCAGAGGACATGTGGCGTGAGATCTAGTCGTGTCAGCGTTTTGGCATTCAGGAGTTCGAAGGGTGAAAGTTCCATGTTGTCATATATCTCGAAACCTCGAACCCCGAAAGCACCGAAAGTCGGGTCCATAGTATCACGGAGCATTCTCAGCCATCCATCCAAAGGGGACACCTAGCGGCCGATTGAGCCATCTCGGCATTTCTCCCATCGCGACTCCAAGATGCAAGGAGAAGCTCCGTCATATCCCCGATGCGCGAGGTGCTAGGAGAATCCAGGACTCGGGCCCACAATATCACCGAATGAGTTCAGGACCGTCAGATCTGAAGGGGACGTGTGTCGCCAAATTAAGCCATCTTAGCGTTTCACTGATCACGATTATGAGGAATAGAGATCCATCCCTTCCCATTCACAAACACTGAAAGCATCGTTGAGAATGAGCGCATGGTCACAGCCGGTGGTCACTTGGAGAATAAAAGAGCTGTGCAAGGAGGGCCAAAGGCGTTAAGTTCAGTCACAGAGTGGATCATCGTGATCTCTAGGCGCCATCGGATCCGATCCCATCCTGGTCTTCGCTTGGAGTAAATGAAGATGAGAAGGGGTGGTTGAAACCTCTCCTCATTCATTAAGTGTAAAGTATGGAGAGTCTGGCAAGAGGTCTACTCGAGAAGGTCCTGCATACCATTTTTTCCAAAGAAGTCATGCCAAGTCCTCAACTAGCCAGAGGAGGTCTGCGCACCCTAGATCGACACTTAATGGCTCAGCTACTCCCCTTACAGGAGCTATGCGCAGTCAACATGGCATCTGGCAGGGATTATCAGTCCAAATTCGACTGAAGGGACACCGCACCTTGGATGACTAAACATGCCTCTGTTAGGCAAATTTTGGCTGAGTATATAGACTTAGTCTTTGTATTTTGTAATTTATCGATGGTAGAGTGAAGCTCTCGATTGTAAAGTTTTAATAGACACTCTAGTTCTCTGGTTATGCATCTGTATGTAAGATTTCTTGTTTAATGACAGGCAGTTTTCTCATCTCCATCTAATTTTCATCTCATGCTGAGAGAGTTCGTGAACGACTGATTCGTGCAAATTATTGCAATCATGTTATGATAAAGGATTTATTGTTTCATTGTTGTATTCTCCAGTGTTTTGCGTTTGAATGTAAGAAGATCTTGCGTTTAGACGCCTTTCTCCTACAGTTTGTCAGAAACCAGATGTTTACGACAGACCCTTGCAGTTCTCTTATACAAGTCTTCCCCCTACTCACCTTTACTACGACTCACTATCTGTTGTTTATCTAAGACCTCACTTGCCTATGCATGCCTGGCCTAGTTTCGAATATTAGAACAATATTGTTTTGAGTTAACTTCCATTCGATCACCCCATTAAAC
>SNQJ01S0009885.1:222113-257466 GCA_010110895.2 Picea sitchensis | reverse complement strand
GCCGTCTTGTTGCAGAAAAATGAGGAGGGGCAAGAGAAACCCATCGCCTTCTTCAGCAAGGCATTAAGAGATGCAGAGGTCAGGTATGAAATCATGGAGAAACAGGCCTATGCCTTAGTGAAAGCTCTCAAAGATTTCAGAGTCTATGTCTTGCACTCAAAAGTGACCGCATAGGTTCCTTCATTCTCTGTGAAGGACATCCTTGTACAAATCAACATTGATGGGAAGAGGAGTAAATAGATAGCCAAGATCCTGGAATTTGACTTGGAAATAAGGCCTACCAAATTGATCAAGGGTCAAGGCTTAGCCAAGTTGTTGGCTGAAGCTAATTTCCAAGTCTTGGGTGAAATTTTCATGAATGAATGCTCAGGAATTCAGCGGGGTCAGCTGTCTGAAATAGACCCTCAAAGAGAGCCCCCATTGGCTCGATGTCCTTGGTATAAGGATGTCATATATTTTCTGCAGGAGTTGCGGCCCCCAGATGGCCTGAAAAGAAACAAAGCAAGAGCTCTGAAGCTCAAGGCAGTCAGGTACTGCCTTATCGATCAAATTTTATACTGGAAAGACCCCCTGGGAGTGTTTTTTAAATGCATGGATCCACAAGAGGCCGACAGGATCATGGTTGAATTTCACAGCAGCCTATGTGGAGGGCACCATTTCTGGAAGACCACAACCCACAAAATTCTCAGAGCTGGGTACTACTAGCCCACCTTGTTCACTGATGTCCATAGAGGAGTTAGAGCCTGTATCCCATGCCAAAGATTTTCAGGAAAACAACAGCTCAAGTCTCTGCCTTTACAACCTGTAGTTGTTTCGGGACCTTTCCAGCAATGGGGCCAAGATTTTATTGGAGAAATCCACCCTGCTTCCAGCGGGCAGCACAAATGGATCTTGATTGCCACAGACTTATTTACTAAGTGGATTAAAGCTATCCCCACCAGGAGTGCCTCCCACAAGATAATCATTGGATTCCTGGAAGACGTCATCGTAAGGTTCGGCTGCCCAAGGAAAATTGTTACTGATAACACAGCCTCTTTCAAGGCTGAGTTGTTAGTCAAGTTCTGTGAACAATTTGGGATCAAACTGATTCACTCCACCCCATACTATCCCCAGGGCAATGGTTTAGCAGAATCCTCCAACAAAAGCCTAATAAGGATCATCAAAACATTACTAGAGGACAACAAAAGGGCTTGGAACTCGAAGTTGAAATTCACTCTATGGGCTGATCGGGTGACCACAAAGAGATCTATAGGCATCTCCCCTTTCCAGTTAGTTTACGAAGCAGAAGCTGTCTTCCCTTCTCAGCTGGCCATTCCCATAGCGAAATTCTTCCAGGATTATCAAGAAGAACCCAATGACATGATCAGAAGGATTCATCAACTGGTAGAATTCCAGCAGGCCAGAGAGCAGGTAATGATCAGAATTCAGGACCATCAACAGGCGGTCAAGCAGGTCTTTGATAAGAAGGCCAAGAAGGAGGAGTTCCAGATAGGAGACATGGTACTGAAATGGGATGCTCCTAAGCAGGACAAGGGAAAACACGGCAAATTTGAAGCCTTGTGGATTGACCCCTTCAAAATCTCTGAAGTTTTCTCAAATAACACTTACAGGTTGCAGGATTTGGAGGGTGAAGAGGTTTTCAACAACCCAGTAAACGGGCATTTTCTTAAGAGATGTTTTGTCTGAGCCTTCGGTCGCTCCCTTGTTTGTAAATATTGTCCTTTTGGTTCTTTGTTTATTTTTATCTTTATTTTTCGGCTTAGTAAATGACTCCATAGCCCAACAACAAGGCACTGGAACTGCAAAATGAGTCCTTAGAGCATCACAGGGATGACTCTATCCCCCATGGAGCCTAATGTTAGCAACATTACTTGTTTTCGGCATCAGAATATCCAGGTCTACAGGTTGCACCAGAAGCGCCCAAGCGCAGCGCACAGAAGAAGTCCATTTCGGGCTTAAATCAAGCGAGCGAGCAGCCTGATTTTAACGGTCAGGATTCATCTAAAGGAACATATCAACGGTTGGTGGGAAATCGCGGTTAGCGAAGTTGCGCCGAGGTTAGCGCAATGGATAGCGCCCATATTTTGTGTAGGGAAAGATAGTAGCCGTCCATCCAGAGGACGCGTGGTGCAGGATCTAGTCGTGTCGGCGTTTTGGCATTCGGGAGTTCGAAGGGTGAAAGTTTCATGTTGTCATATATCTCGAAACCCCAAACCCCGAAAGCACCGAAAGTCAGGCCCGCGGTATCACGGAGAATTCTCAGTCGTCCATCCAAAGGGGACACCTGGCGGCCGATTAAGCCATCTCGGAGTTTCGCCCATCGTGACTCCAAGGCGCAAGGAGAAGCTTCGTCATATCCCCGATGCGTGAGGTGCCGGGAGCGTCCAGGACTCGGGCCCACAATATCACCGAGTGAGTTCAGGACTGTCAGATCTGAAGGGGACGTGTGTCGCCAAATTAAGCTGTCTCGGCATTTCGCTCATCACAATTATGAGGAACAGGGATCCGCCCCTTCCCATTCGCGAACGTCAAAAGCGTCGTTGAGAATGAGTGGGTGGTCACAGCCCGTGGTCACTTGGAGAATAAAAGAGCTGTGCTAGGAGGGTTGAAGGCGTTAAGTTCAGTCACAGAGTGGATCATTGTGATCTCTAGGCGCCATCGGATCCGATCCCATCCTGGTCTTCGCTTGGAGTAAATGAAGATGAGAAGGGGTGGTTGAAACCTCTCCTCATGCATTAAGTGTAAAGTATGGAGAGTCTAGCAAGCAGTCTGGTTGAGAAGGTCCTACGTACCATTTTTTCCAAAGAAGTCATGCCAAGTCCTCAACTAGACAGAGGAGGTCTGCGCACGCTAGCTCGACACTTAATGGATCAGCTACTCCCCTTACAGGAGCTATGCGCAGTTAAGGTGGTGTCTGGCAGGGATTATCTTTCCAAATTCGGCTGAAGGGACACCGCACCTTGGATGACTGAACATGTCTCTGTTAGGCAAATTTTGGTTGAGTATATAGACTCAGTCTTTGTATTTTGTAATTTATCAATGGTAGAGTGAAGCTCCCAATTGTAAAGTTTTAACAGACACTCTAGTTCTCTGGTTATGCATCTGTATGTAAGATTTCTTGTTTAATGACAGACAGTCTTCTCATCTCCATCTAATTTTCATCTCATGCTGAGAGAGTTCGTGAACGACTGATTCGTGTGAATTATTGCAATCGTGTTATGATAAAGGATTTATTGTTGCATTGTTGTATTCTCTGGTGTTTTGCGTTTGAATGTAAGAAGATCTTGCGTTTAGACGCATTTCTCCTACAGTCTGTTAGAAACTAGATGTTTACGACATACCCTTGCAATTTTCTTATACAAGTCTTCCCCCTACTCACCTTTACTACGACTCACTGTCTGTTGTTTATCTAAGACCTCACTTGCCTATGCATGCCTGGCCTAGTTTCGGAGATTAGAACAATATTGTTTTGAGTTAACTTCCATTCGATCACCCCGTTAAACAAATTGTGACATAAACTGATGGGCGTCGGGCTCTGCTCCTGCTGCAATCCAGGAGTGACTTCTGATGCTAACAACTAGGGTTAGGGTTTCGTTCTTGATTAGTTTGAAACTTCATTTCCTTGTCTTTCCACACCACACCTTGATTTATTCCATTGTCATATCCTTAGCTCACCCTAAAAATAATGTTTACCAAACATTGTCCACATTATTGACTATGTTGTAACAACCCTTTCTCAGTCCTCTTTCCCTGCGCAGCGTTCAAAACATTAATTCCCCCTTTTTTTAGTTGACCGTAAAGACTACAGGAAATTTGGTAACGTCCCAACCTTGTTATCTCTTCCAAAGAGGCATTGGAGTCATTTTCCAACTTCAGTCAAATTCCTAAGCGCAAACTAGACCAAGGCCAATTCCAAAGCTTTCTATCGGGAATGTTCTAAGTAAATCCTTCAATCATATTGGAGGAGTTCTTGTCAACTCCTTCGATGAGATCAGAGGAGTTCTTATTAACTTCTCCAACCATTCATCCCTCTCTCATACCACTTGATAGTAACTCTCTGATCATATCAGAGGAGTTCCCGCTAACTCCTCTGATATGATCGGAGGAGTTCCAAGTAACTATGTCGATTTCCTTTACACTTCGGAAACACAATTAACAACTCCTCTGGTATGTTATCAGAGTAGTTAGAGTTAAATCCTCTAATATGCATAGGAGGAGTTATTCTTAACTCTGTCGATGAGAGCTAACTTAAACAATGTTTTCATGTTCCTCAGAGGCTTTATCACAAACTACTCCGATTTGCATCAGAGAAGTTAGTTTTTAAACCTCTTGTTGTTCCAGAGTCTGTACTTAAAGCTATAAAGTACTGAGTCTAGGCATCCAAAAAGAGGGTGAAAGATATAAAGGAAGAAAACAACTGGGAAAGGAATCTAAGGCTAATTTCTAAGTTGTCTCGGTCTAGCTTCCAATTGTTCCTGAATGTTTATGTCTCGTTCAATGGCTACCCATGAGCATTCAAGTTCAGCCGAGGTAGTAGCAATTTTCATAATGGTATTGAAAAGGTTTAAAGTGAGGCTGGTTTGATCTAAGAGATCGAGTTCTATGTTGGGTTGTCTTGCCACATGTACAGTCATAAAGGAACAAAGTTTTTTATAAAGTGTTGGTTGTTGTTTCACCTTTAGATTATATGAGAAAGAATCCCAAAATCGAATTAATAGTATAACAAAATCAAAGGTCATTTTCCGTAACTGAGTTAAATTTTAAAAACATGCATGAAGCAAGAGAAAACATAGAGTTGTTGAACAATGTGAGGCATCAATCAGGGAAGAATCTCACCTTATGATAGAAGAAGAAAATAAGCAGGGAAAACTTTAATGAAGCATATGATATAGAAATCTAAACAATTCACAGGTCTTGTACCTGTTGATAGCCGATACAGAGGAAAAGTTGTAAATGATTAGATGACTGAAATAAATGATCACCATAGTAGAGGTTGTATTAAATTGCAACTAAGCATTCATTAAAGACACATATGAGAAATGATGTGAAATGTGAAATAACAGAAGAAACACATAACCTAGTCTTGACGGAAAAAAGAGTCTTCGATCTGCCTTGTATTAATTCTGGCGAAAGAAATATTCTCTGGTACAATCGGCCAAAAGGAAAAAATCTTTTGTTCTATATTTCAAAATTATACTTATACAAGGTTAAAATGCTTTGAATTCTAATCGTTCTAAAAATTTCAGTTACAAATGGAAAATGAAGCGTTTCACTTCCTTGTCTCTTGTCTTCCTCCACGTGGACATGGCGTTTTATTTTCTTGTTCTCTGGCTCCAAAAATAGGATGGAATAGGAATCCATTACTACTTTCCTCTAGAATTCTACCCTTTCCCCTGCTCGATACAATTAACACACCTTTCTATCAACTGGGCTATCAACTTGGAAGGTTTGGCTTGGTTGTTCGCCTCGAAAGTGTAGCAATTCTTTGCCAATTGTGGAAATCTTTTTCCTACCTGTCGGTCTTTCGTGATGATAGACCACAATTGCAAGCTTGGTTTTATCAACCATTTATCCACTTGGGAAATATCGACCTGACTTACCTGGGATAATTCAACTTATCTTTTTTCCACATTTTCCTTGATATCCAACAGATGTTTGGCTATGTCAATTTTTCCCAGTGTTCCAGTACTACCTTCCTTATCGATATCTAACAAATTTTTATTTATCAAGCCAAATGTTTCTTCACAAGCATCTCTCATCTCTTTAGCTCTTTTTCTGCTCTCGGATATATTATGTTCCCACGCCTTCAGTAAGATGTTACCTCTGGTTTTCTCTAGGATAGACAACCTGGAACTAATGGCCACCTCTTCTTTCACTATTGCTATAACAACCTCTTGGAAAGTAATCCGAGTTGCCCCATCTTCTCTTTCTCTCAAGGAGATATCCTTTAATGCTTGTTCTATCATATGAAAATGATTATGTATGGTTTCTACTTTGGCAAGTAGATCCTGTTGAGCTACTTCTACCTTCTTTTGTATTTCCATGGCTTGGGATTGGAATATGGTTATGTCTATGACCTGGTTTTCAACAGAAATTAATTTAGATTGCAACAGTTTTATTTTCTTCTCCTGTTGAATTACCTGCGTTTGGCCTATTTGTGTTGACTGAAGAATCTTCTCAAGATTGGATTTAAGTCTCTCGATTTCCTGTTGATCAGTTACTCTGGCTTGCTTGAAACCTTTATTTGCCTCATCCCTAGCATTTGCCTCTGTCGTTGCTACCCGAGCCTCCAATTTGTTGATCAAGAGGTTCTTTTTTTTTCAACCGTGCCTTCAAAGTTCCAACTAAGTATTGGTTGGATGTTGCATAAGCCCCTAATGTTCCCGCTACCTCATCGGCGAAATCTTCCTCTTCCAAGGCTTCTCCATCTGTTAGGATTTTGTATTTTTTAGCTACTACACCCGCTCTTTGGTATGTTTCTTGCTTCACCACGACCTTCCTTTTCTTACTGAAGAAGAATTCACTAGGAGGCAATTCTTCTACAGAGATAGGTGTCAGGTCCTCCTTGAATATCCACTTTGTATCAGGGTTCCCCTTGTGAATTGTAAGGGAGTGACGGATGCAATGGGGCTGCCGATTTCCTTGGTAACTATCTCTGGGTTTCCTTCTTCTTGGTTGGGGATCTCTTCTTCCTGATTCGAGATCTCAGTTTCCTCTGTCTTGTCCCGAGTCTCTTGTTTTCTAGGGTTTGCACCCATTGAACTTTTATCTTCTTCTTGATGTGTACCCGAAGGTTGTGATTTTATGCCCTGTAAAACTTTGGGGAGGCACCTTCTCCTGTGCTCTTGGAATTTATAAAAATTGACCATATCACCAGGCAACAGAGCTTGAACCTGCCTTAAGACTTCAGAGTAGGACCTCACACCTCAGAAGATTTCATCATAAGGTGAGTCTTCGTGTTCATATCTCTTCAGCCCACAACTCGCCATGTGATTACTCACAACCTTATTAGGGTCGTGTTTCTTAAACTCAATGTCTACCAATTTCATTTCCTCCAAGGTTGTAGCCTTCGCTTTGGCATGGCCGAAATATAATAAAGAATATGTACCAATGTGAATGGGGAAAGGTGGCCATACCTTCTTCTATACGCCTTTGAGCTCCTTGCTTATCCTACCGAACACAGTTTGCCTTGCGATCTTGCGACATACTAGCTTGTTTGGTAAGAATAGCGGCAGATCATATGGGGGGACAGAGGTGCCAAAACCCCTAATATACAAAAACTCCTCTTCTATATACTAATCTTCCATGCTGCTCAGGTTGGTCATGATGTTATTTGAAATCCTGGGAGGTGGATGGCCAAAGATGGAGACATGCATTGGTATCATTACCCAGTTGAAAATCTCGTAGACGAATTCTTTGGCTTTATCTTCCCAGAGTTTTGAGTGGTAGACATGAATAGGATCTGCATTAGTTGGAGTCCAGATCTAGCTCATTAATGGGAAAGGTGTCATGAAGAAAATAACATCCATGATGTAAGCATACATAAAGAATGAAGATTCTTTCCCACTCGTCTTTTGTGCTCGATATTCTGTAATTCGATTAGTCAGACTGTCTGACAACAATTTGGCCTAGTCGAAAGAAAATCCCTCAGCTACTGTATGAATAAGCGGTACCCATGGGAGAAAAAAGTGAGTGGTGTCCTCCTTCCCGTAAATTCTACAGGCCATCATCGCTATATACATGAATTGTGGCACTAAAGATGAGAGTGAATCAATTCCATGAGTATCGGCCCTGAATTTCGCGGGGTGTGAAACCCAGTCTTTGATTAGATAGAATAAGATTTTCCCAAATTGTTTGCATTCCTTCTTTTTGAAACCCTCTAAGAATTCGGCATTGTGAGTAGGGTTTGGTGTGGGAGACAATTTATACATATCCTGTAAATGCTTTGGTCTGAATGTCCCAATTGCCACCTTCTGCTCGTTGAATATTTTCCTAGTCGGGACGTCTACATGGTCCAATGCCCATCTGATCATATCATAATAGGGAAAAATCTGTGGCCTTGCTGCTATCTTGTGCATCTATGAATAAGAGACGATTTTTTATTTGGTGGACAAGGCATCTTTCTCATTATCATTGGAATCATCTGGACAATTTATCAGCTTGGATTGCAGAATGTTGGAGACATACGCCCATGTTTTGACAGTATTGATACTTCTAGGCGAGGTATCAGAAATAATATATGAACCTTGACCTGGACTCTCGACAGCTACCTTGGAAGTTTTTCGCAGAGCCATGATATAGAACCTTGCAATTAGATCCCTTGTCACAGAAAATGAAAACACAGACATAGGTTATCTTGGTGAACTGGCTCTGCGCAAATTAGAAAGAAACCTAAGATAATGACTGAAACCTTTTCACTTTCAGCACTTAAGTCTATGCGAGTCCTTGCTGACAGAACGCTTAAATCATTTAATAGAAAGATTTAGAAATAAAACGGGATATTACTATGAATCACCTCACTAAATTTCTAATAAATGCCATAAATGTTTGATAATTCGTCATTCGGGAGGATCACGACAACGTTTAATTCTTGGTCTGTAGGTTGTATGGGTTGAAGGTTGTTTAAGGTGTTAATTAATCTAGTTCAACCTTTTAATTAAGTGCTTTTAGTCCTTAATCCCCTTTTCGACATTCGTAGTATCGAATGATCTTACTCCTAGTCTTTGAACCACGAACCCCCAATTCGCGATAATGCGATTTGGTTGATTAACTGTGATTTGACTTAAGCTTTTAATTAACCATGATTAATTAATGAATATCACGACTTCGGGGATCGGAGTTACAAACGTGTTGTTTTTGAGGTAACAACCGCCGAGTCGCGAAATCGCGATAAATATTAACTATGGCTTAAAGACTAACTATGGCTTAAATGTCATTATTCTTGCTATTAACCAGATTGACTTAAAACAATTTTGCAACTTCGCATGTCGGAGGTACGAAGGGCGTTCGATGTGTAACTCCCGAAACGTGAGAGCACGAGGTAATTAAAGGTGATAATCCATGTTTAGTGATTCAATAATGGTGATTAAAACTAAACCAACTATCGCCATTTCGCGTGTCAGGATACTGGGGCTTTGGTAGGTATAATCGTGATATACACGAAATCCCGAAATCTGACTTTTTAGGCTTAAGTGTATCATTTCACTACGTAGAAAATAGGTGGCTCCAACCCTTGATAACTAGAGTATTTGAAAAAAACAAGTGTTCCAACATAGGCTCCAACTAGGGATCTCGTCTCCTTGCGGGATGAGAAGAACAACAAACCAAGCACCTTTATTGGGTAAATAAAGTCATTAGTTTGTTTCTGCGAAACTTGTCCAGAAAGAGGATATGGATGGAGAAAGGGGGTTTCATCCTTACTTCTGAAAGATTTAGAACTTAATCACTCTCTTATCTCAATATTAGTCCTCTTGTTCCTCTAATACTGAATTCAGGTCTGCTCAAGATGATCAAAACAACCTTGGGGATTTGAACAGGTTCTGTTGATTTTGCTTGCATCAAGGTGAAGTAACTTCAATGTTTTTAATCAGGGAGTCATGTACGCACCTAGAATGTAGATCAGGTTTCAAAGAAAACTGATTACTAGAGTACAGTACAATTCATGTGTACCAGCCTTACAGATATTTTAGACATTGCTTCACTGCCAGCAAGCATGTTCAGTACCCTGGTGAAGTTGTATGATTCCCTTTATTGAATTTCCTTTCACCACTTCAAGCTATAACTTTGCATTTAAATGTTGAGATGAGGGCAATCATTTTATTAATATCCTTTCATCATCTCTTTTCGGACTAGATGGGGGCAATCAATTTTTTTAATTTCCTTTCACCATCTGTCTTATATTTTCCTTTGCCATGAAGTGGGGGCAATCAATTAGTAGAAAGTATACCAGGGGTAATATCTGTGTATAATTTTTCATCTGAGGTTTGTTAACTCACTTTGATTACTCTGGATCAGTTTTCCTTTGACCTTCTAAACATCTTAGTTGGCAGGAAAGATTTAGGGGAGAGTTTATTTCCAGGGGCCTTCTTTTGAGCAAGACTAATCGTCAAGACCTATTGAAAAAACCAAGGGAGTTAGGATTAGCCTAAGCATATCTTAGTTCAGTGAGAGTTGAGGGTTCGCAAGAACTTGCCACCTTTTTTGTTGGCGTTCGGAAAAATCGTTTGTCGGATTTCAGAGCTAAAGTGCAACCTCTTTTCCTCTGTGAAAACCATGGGAAGATATCAAGATTCAAGGGGAAAGAATCAAAGATTCGGGACAGAGCGACAAATAAGGTTCTAGATTTCGTAATCACAGGTGTTATAGCGCAATCCTGACTCATGGAACTTTTTTCTTATTTAGGACGCTTCACTTCTTTTGTTTTATTTTGATTATTTTTATCTTATCCAAGGGAAATTTTTAGAATCCACCGTAAAAAATTATTCTTTTGATAATCCATCGAGTGAAAAAGTTCATACTCATGAGACCATTATTGCACCTAGGTGACCTTCATTTGCAATCTAGGTATTTAGGGAATTCGTACCTTTGCCTTACCATTTCATTCTCATCTTAGTAAATTATCTTTTATCACCTGTTTCAGGTGAATCAGTTTCCCAATACATGTCCATCCGTTTTCCTCTTTATGATGTTTGGGCTATAAACCAGAATCCTGTAAGAAAGCAACACAAAGAGTGTCAGAATTTTAAAATTTATGGAATTCAATGTGTTGAAAATTTCGTATCACTAACCTGTTTTATTTGCAATGAAAAAGAAAATAAAACTTACCGAAAAGCTATAAAAACATAAACACAAACCAGTATATAAGGTGGAATTTTGGAAATAATTTATTGCATATAGTGCTTCAGATAGCGCCCATTGATAGGGGCGTTAAGGGTTTTACCGTCCAAATTTTCTAACAGAAACAAGTTCTTCCCTTTAGAAGCTGTGACTTTGAATGGGCCATACTAGATATGGTCAAATTTTCCATGTTTTGTCGAGTCTTCCCTTCTAGCATCCCATTTCAAAACTAAATCACCAGGGAGGAATTCCTTGTCTTTAGCCTTATGATCGAACATTGCTTTCATATTGTCTTGATACTTCCGAAGTCTTTCGTCTACCTCCATTCTGTCTGCTGAACTTCGATCAACTGATTTATTCTTCTTGTGATGTGATTTGGTTCTTCTTTTTCATCTTGCCAAAGTTTCATCACGGGTAGGGCCAGATTTATGGGTAGCACTACGTTGGTCCCATATACCATTTGAAAAGGAGAAGTGCCAATTGATTTCTTGGTGCCTATCTGATTCCCCCACAAGGCGTACTTCAAATGCACATGCCAATATTTTTTGTTTTCGTTCAACACTTTCTTAATTATGGTAATTAAGCTTTTGTTCGATGATTCAGCGAGCCCATTGCATTGGGGGTAGTATGCTATAGAATGGCCCAGTATAATATTGTATTTTTGGAAAAAGTTGACCATCACCATAGATTTGAACGCCTGGGCATTGTCTGTAACTATTTTTCTGGCAAAGCCAAATCTAGATAGTATGTTTTCTTCCAGAAAATCTATCACCACCGAATCTGTCACTCTTCTGGTTGGAATAGCTTCCACCCATTTGGTGAAATAATCAGTAGCAGTCAGGATCCATCTATGTTAAGAGTTGGAATGCAGGTTAACCTCGCCTATAAAATCCAACCCCCATTGTTGAAACAGGGCTTTCGTTTTAATCGAGACCAAAGGTAATGCTGGGAGTTTCTGCTTGCCTACAAAAAATTGGCAAGAGTTACAGGCTTTGAATTTAGTATTGACATCTGAAAATAGTTTAGGCCAGTAATATCCTGCCCTCAGGATTTTATAAGCTATTTCTCTCCACACGTGATGTCCTCCGCATACCCCTTCATGAAATTCGTTTATGACTTTTTCGGTTTCTGACTCGACCAAACAAACCAGTATAAAGCCTAGAGGGTGTTTCCAATACAATTGGCTTTCGGATATATAGTACTTTACCACATGCAATTCCACTGTCCTGGCTTTAGATGGAGATAAATCACTAGGGAAATTCAGGGTCAGAAGGTATGATACTATCTCTTTATACCAACCTGATGAGGCGAATTTCTCTTCGATTTTGATTGCAGCTATTTGGTCATCAATTTCATCTATGTCCACACATCCTTCGTATCCTTGCAGATTGTTTATTCTGGGTGATCTGAAATTTGATTCAGCTAAGAGCTTAGCCAAACCCTGTCCTTTTACGAGTTTCGTTGTTTTGACCTCTAGATCAAATTCTTGAATTTTAGCAAGCCACCGACCCCTCTTCCCTTCACTGTCGGGCTGCACCAATATATCTTTTACAGAGCTGGTGGGAACATATGCAATTACCTTGGAGTGTAACACGTAGGTTCTGAAGGCCCTTAGTGCCTTTACCATAGCGTATGCTTTCTTTTCCATTATGTCATATCTCCATTCGGCATCTCTAAGGATCTTACTGAAGAATGCTATTGGTTGCTCGAAACCCGCTTCGTTCTTCTGGAGGAGTACTGCCGCAATTGTGTGTTAGGAGGAAAATGAGAAAATCAGAAACTCTTTTAGGTAATCAAGGATGGCTAGCATAGGTGCTTCGCCTATAAATTTCTTGATACGCGCAAACGACGCTTTGGCTTCTGTCGTCCATTTGACTTCGTTGTTCTTTTTCAACATATCTATGATCAATTTCACGATTTCAACAAAATTTGGGATAAATCTCCTCAAAAAAATTATTTTTCCTAAAAATGATTGGATTTCCTTTACATTTCTAGGAATATTTATGGTGTTTATAGCTTCGACCCTTTTAGGATCAATTTTAATTCCATCTCAAGACACAATATGGCCTAGTAGTTTACCTTCTTGCATCGCAAAGTGAGATTTCTTGGGGCTTAAGGACAAACCAAATTTTCAACATTTCTCTAACGTTTGCTTGAGATGTATCAGATGATCTTCATCAGATTTAGAAAAAACAGTCAGATCATCAAGGTAAATGACCACGAATTTATCTCTCTCGCCGACGAAAGCGATATCCATAGCATGCTAGAAGGTAGCACCCGCATTCATTAAACCAAAAGGCATTTTTTCATACATAAATGTGCCCCAAGGGGTAGTGAAGGTTGTTTTCTCTTTATCGTGCTCGCTGACAACGATCTGATTATAACCGGAAAATCCTTCGATCATTGACATTCTATTTTCCCCAACTACCTTCTCCAAAACATGATCTATTTTGGGAAGTGGATAATTGTCTTTGAGGGAGGATATATTTAGATTTCTAAAATCTACACGCAGTCTGATCTCTCCACTCTTCTTCCTAACCGGGACCAGGTTAGCTACCCAGTCAGAGTATCTCAGTGGCACAATTATTTTTGCGTCCAAAAGCTTTTTAACCTCCTTTTCGACCACGGGCAATAAAATGGGATTGATTTGCCTGAGTTTTTGTCTGAAAGGTTTAACATTGGGCTTCAAAGGTATTTTGTGTTCGATCACAGTGGTGTCATAAGTTCTCAGTTCATCGTAAGACCAAGTGAACACATCTTTATACTGCTGGAGTAAATCTGCATACTTACCTTTCATCTCAGGGGGAAGATATTTTGATATCTTTACTATTCTAGGCTCCTCTTTGGTCCCTATATCACAATCTTCAACTTCTTCTAGTTGAGGTTGTAAAGTAGATTTTAGGGGCATGTCATTTTGGTCAAACAATCTTTCTAGAGGGATTAGTCCTTTCAGAATCTATTTGTTTTTTAATACTAACATGCGATGATTCACGATCTTTTCTTGGAACTCTTGAGGATCCTCCCCTTCTTTCATAATCCAAGTATGGTCGTTTTGGTTTTCTTGGTCAATGTGAATTTCAGCGAAATCGTCCACCATTTCAAGGAATTTTCTGATTTGTTCATCATCTTCGAAGACCTGCCAGTGTTGTATATTATTCGGTATGGAGGGTATGTGCCTCACCTCTATATGATACTTTAGTTTGAAAGATGTAGGAGGTGTGAAAGTTGAGGATGCTTTGGCTAATGAATCGGCTTTTAAGTTTTCTGCACCTGGAATGTAATGAACATTTACCGATGAGAAAAAAATTTCCTTTAGATCCCAGGCGCAATTTATGTAAGATCTTAATCTCGGGTGTTTGGCCTGGTATTGCCGATTTATCTGCTTCACAATCAACTCTGCATATCCATAGACTTCCAAGTTCTTTATGTTCATATTCCTGGTAAGTTCTAGTCCCAGGACTAGGGCTTCATACTCACATACATTATTTGTGTAGTCTATGTCCCACTGTAGTCTGTAAGAAAAGGGGATACCAAATTCATTTTCAGGTGCTACAAAAAGTACTCCTGCACCTGCTCCTTCACATGACGAAACGCCATCAAATTTTTTTTTCCAAATCCCAGTGTTATACACATTTTCATCTATCTTTTTTGATTTATTTTCCTCTATAAAATTTTCTTCTATACAGTTATTTACATGATCATCAAAAGATAAAATACAATTTCCTAGGTCTTGATCGGTGACATAAACAAGATAATTATTAGGATTCTATGAAGCACTTACTGTATATGCTAACCATGTCTCTCTGTATAACCGAGTGAACTGTCCACCAAAAACAGGAATCGTGGCGTAGGTCATGTCTAGTTGAAGAGATCCCCCAAGCTTGGCTCCCCAAGACCTAGATAAGAGAAAACCATACTTCGGAGGTATATCAGCGATAACTACTTCCATTAGAACGTTTTTTACCGGAACCTGTGCAAGAGTTACCACTAGATCTTTGATCATGTCCATACACTTAACTCTCCTTGAATCAAAATAATACAGGTCTTTGAATGGCTAGTGATTTCAAGGCCTAGTCTGTCCATAATAGACTTCGGCATCATGTTATACGAGGCTCCATAATCTAGCATGCAATTGTGCAGCAGAAGATCGTGCACATTTAGTGTAATGTAGAAAGGAGCGACGGTATCCCTGGCACCTTCAAAATGTGGACCGAAAGTTATATTAGGATTTTCATCTTCCAAATTTATCACGTCAAACTGACTCTCTAAATCTAAAAAATTGATCATCTTGGTTATTTGCTTTCGGTATATAGGATTCTTTGCCAATTCGACCAGGGGTATTGGTATCTTGATCTTATTTATCTCATTTTATAGGCTGAAACCTCCCACAAGTTTATTTGTTTCTTTGGTTGAAGATTCAGTCTCCTTCCTTTCTAACTTATTTGTTTGCATTGCTTTATTTTCAGTTAGCTTTGTTTCCAAAGTCTCTGTTCCGGCTATCTTAGCTTTCCCATCTTTGATCTCAGCCTCCTTTATTTTGGTATTCTGTGAGTCTACTCCCTTTATTTTGGCATTCTGTGTCTTAGTGTCTTTCAGAGCGGGCTCATATGTTTCGCCTCTTAGAAGAACTTTCTTTGGTTGAGTAGTTGACACAGATTCATTTTTAGGCCTCATATTGTACTTGTGTTGGAGCTCGGCCATTATAGTATCAGCCATCCCTTGATAGGTAGAATCGCCTGCATTATTTATGTTGTTATCTTTATTTGATGGTTGTTCCGTTTTCAGAGACCTCTCGTAATCTTCCTTGTTTAGATGAGGTTGTACACAATCGTCGCCCAAATTGTTAACGTCTTCTCCTAGATCCTCAAACTCTTGCAAGTCATTTCCTCCTATAAAATTTTTGTTTTTTAAAGGAGTTTGAATTTTTTGGTCTTCATTTTTAATCTGTCTTTGTTGAATTTGAGGATTGGGGTTTCTACTGAAATCTCTCTTAATGAATTGATCTAGCTCCATCCTCAAAATTTTATTTGATAGCTATTTTATTATCCTAGCCATATCATCCATTTTATCATCTGAGGACCTCCCTAATCTTGAAGGTCCCGCTTATTCTTTAAAACGTTTGGTCTCTCTGTTTCCCGTTTCTATTTTTGTTTTTAGTTTACTAGAAGCCATCATGTTTGACTCAATATCCATGACATCATCTTGCATTCGGGTTAGGTCGACCACTTTCCTTTCTCTCAGTAAAAGTGCAAAATCAGGTTCGAAGGCTCCCGCAAATGTTACCTTGGTTGCAAGTTGGGATGGTTTAACTTCGACTGGGATCTTATTATATAATTTGTTAAATCTTTGAATGAATTCCATAACGGTTTCTGAACTTTTTTTCTTCAAAGATCCAAACTTAGTCAGATAGTATAAATGGTCCTTCCTTTCGCCCCATTGTCTAAGAAAGGAATCTTCTAGAGCATCATAGGATAATATTGAACCTGCAGGCAGACTTCGAAACCAGGTTCTCACCTAACCTTCGAAAGTTTGGACAAACAACCGTGAATACACATCTTCATGTTCGAGACCTAGGATATATGCGAATTGATCAAATAAGTTTATATGTTTGGTCATGGTTAGGTCTCCTTCCCTTGTAAACTTAGGTAGTTTTTTAATGTAGTTTTCTAGCAGGTCATGAAGGGGTACTGGGAGGACCAAAGGAGCATATCTGGAAGCTACTTTAACGAAAATATTGGGGGGTGGGGGTGGCCCTTGGCCCCCCACTCCTCCTCCTGTAGCAACCCCAACTCCTCTTCCTCCTCCTCCGACAGCCCCTCCTCCTCCTCCTCCGACAACCGCCATAGATACTCTATGAGAGGAAACCGGTACATTGTACAGAGGGTTTTGGAAGATGTATAGTGAATATTTAGCTTCTTCGGGAGACGAGAAAGCTGAAAAAGGTGGAAAGGGGATATGGGGGCTTGGTTCCTCTAATTTGCAAGAGATGTAAATGGAGGAACCCACAGGTGTGGAATCCAAGTATATGGTATACTCTTTGAGACTTAGTGAGGTCAGGAAATCTAACTGAAGAGTTGGAGGGATATCAATCGACGCGAGAATTACCGAGGGATTTTTGCCTTCGTTTATGCAAGGGGTAGTCGTATGAGTTTCAGATTTAATTTCCGGGAAAGCTAAATTTGGGTTTAGGGTTTCGACCTCGACTGTCTTCGTTTCTTCGGAAAGGGTTTTGATGAGAGCTTCTTGCGAAGTCACCGCTACGAGTGGAATCTTGGCCTTAGGTTGTGTGTGTCTAGGATGGTAGATCGCAGTAGTTGGCTTAATAGAACCTCTTGATTTTAGTATTTTTTCGAGATCGGGAAGAGGCGTGGTCTGTTTACCATCTGGATTTTGTCTGGTGTTCCTTCAACCGGATGCCAACTTACTTAATGTGGAGTCACCAAGTGAATAATAAAAACTTAGCCTTTAGAAGGTGTTCACTCTTTGTTCACTATCAAAGAGTAGAAACTTGAAAATGTCGTTCTCCCAGGGAAAATGATTTCATATCTCTGTCCCCGGCAACGGTGCCAAAAAGATGTTGTTCCAGAGTCTGTACTTAAGGCTATAAAGTACTGAGTATAGGCATCCAAAAAGAGGGTGAAAGATATAAAGGAAGAAAACAACTGGGAAAAGAAGCTAAGGTTGATTTCTGAGTTGTCTGGGTCTAGCTTCCAATTGTTCTTGAATGTTCATGTCTCCTTCAATGGTTTCCCATGAACGTTCGAGTTCGGCCCAGGTAGTAGCAGTTTTTATAATGGTATCGAAAAGGTTTAAAGTGAGGCTGGTTTGATCTGAGAGACTGGGTTCTATGTTGGGTTGTCTTGCCATAGGTACAGTCATAAAGGAATATAGTTTTTTATAAAGTGTCGGTTGTTATTTCACCTTTAGATTATACGAGAAAGAATCCCAAAATCAAATTAATAGTATAACGAAATCAAAGGCTATTTTCCGTAACTGACTTAAATTTTAAAACCATGCATGAAGCGAGAGAAAACATAGAGTTGTTGAACAATGTGAGGCATCAATCAGGGAAGAATCTCACCTTGTGACAGAAGAAGAAAATAAGCAGGAAAAACTTTAATGAAGCATATGATATAGAAATCTAAACAATTCACAGGTATTGTACCTATTGATAGCCGATACAAAGGAAAAGTTGTAAACGATTAGATGACTGAAATAAATGATCACCACAATAGAGGTTGTACTAAATTGTAGCTAAGCATTCATTAAAGACACATATGAGAAATGATGTGAAATGCGAAATAACAGAAGAAACACATAACCCAGTCTTGATGGAAAAAAGAGTCTCTGATCTGCCTTGTATTAATTCTGGCGAAAGAAATATTCTCCGGTACAATCGGCCAAAAGGAAAAAAACCTTTGTTCTATCTTTCAAAATTATACTTATACAAGATTAAAATGCTTTGAATTCTAATCGTTCTAAAAATTTTGGTTACAAATGGAAAATGAAGTGTTTCACTTCCTTGTCTCTTGTCTTCCTCCACGTGGGAAGGTCCTTTTCTTTTCTTGTTCTCTGGCTCCAAAAATAGGATGGAATAGGAATCTGTTACTACTTGCCTCCAAAAGTCTGCCCTTTCCCTTACTCGATATAATTAACACATATTTCTATCAATTGGGCTATCAGCTTGGAAGGTTCGGCTTGGTTGTTCGCCTCGAAAGTGTAGCAATTCTTTGCCAACTGTGGCAATATTTTTCCTACTTGTCGGTCTTCCGTGATGATAGACCACAATTACAAGCTTGGTTTTATCAACCATTTATCCACTTGGGCAATATCGACCTAACTTACCTAGGATAATTCAACTTGTCCTTTTTCCACATTTTCCTTGATATCCAGTAGATGTTTGGCTATGTCAATTTTGCCCAGTGTTCCAACACTACCTTCCTTATCGATATCTAACAAATTTTTATTTATCAAGCTGAATGTTTCTTCACAAGTATCTCTCATCTCTTTAGCTCTTTTTCTACTCTCGGATATATTATATTCCCATGCCTTCAGTAAGATGTTACCTCTGGTTTGCTCTGGGATAGACAACCTGGAACTCATGGCGACCTCTTCTTTCGTTGTTGCTATAACAGCCTCTTGGAAAGAAACCCGAGTTTCCCCATCTTCTCTTTCTCTCAAGGAGATATCCTTTAACGCTTGTTCTATAGTATGAAAATGATTCTGTATGGTTTCTACTTTGGCAAGTAGATCCTGTTGATCTACTTCTACCTTATTTCATATTTCTGTGGCTTGGGATTGGAATACCGTTATGTCTATGACCTGGTTTTCAACAGAAATTAATTTAGATTGCAACAGTTTTATTTGCTCCTCCTGTTGAATTACCTGCATTTGGCCTATTTGTGCCGACTGATACATCTGCTTAAGATCGGATTTAAGTCTCTCAATTTCCTATTGATTAGTTACTCTGGCTTGCTTGAAACCTTTATTTGCCTCATCCCTGGCATTCGCCTCTGTCGTTGCTACTTGAGCCTCCAATTTGTTGATCAAGAGGTTCTTTTGTTTCAACCGTGCCTTCAATGTTCCAACTGAATATTGGTTGGTTGTTGCATAAGCCCCCAATGTTCCTGCTACCTCATTGGTGAATTCTTCCTCTTCCAAGGCTTCTCCATCTGTTAGGATTTTGTATTTTTTAGCTACTGCACCCACTCTTTGGTATGTTTCTTGCTTCACCACGGCCTTACTTTTCTTACTAAAGAAGAATTCACTAGAAGGCAACTCTTCTACAGAGATAGGTGTCAAATCCTCCTTGAATATACACTCTGTATTGGGGTTCCCCTTTGTGAATTGTAAGGGATTGATGGATGTAATGGGGCTGTCGATTTCCTTGGTAACTATCTCTGGGTTTCCTTCTTCTTGGTTGGGGATCTCTTCTTCCTGATTCAAGATCTCAGTTTCCTCTGTCTTGTCCTGAGTCTCTTGTTTGCTAGGTTTCGTGCCCGTTGAACTTTTATCTTTTTCTTGTTGTGTACCCGGAGGTTGTGAGTTTTTGCCTTGTAAAACTTTGGGGAGGAAACTTCTCTTGTGCTCTTGGAATTTATAAAAATTGACCATATCACCAGGCATCAGATCTTGAACCCAGCTTAAGGCTTCAAAGTAGGACCTCGCACCTCGGAAGATTTCATCATGAGGTGACTCTTCGTGTTCGTATCTCTTCAGCCCACAGCTCGCCATGTGATTACTCACAACCTTAGTAGGTTCGTGTTTCTTAAACTCAATGTCTACCAATTTCATTTCCCCCAAGGTCATAGCCTTTGCTTTGGCATGGGTGAAATTTAATAAAGAATATGTACCAATTTGAATGGGGAAGGGTGGCCATGCCTTCTTCGATACTCCTTTGAGATCCTTTCTTATCCCATCGAGCACAATTTTCCTGGCGATCTCGCGACATACTAGCTTGTCTCGTAAGAATAGTGGCAGAGAATATGGGGGGACGGAGGTGCCAAAAACCCTAATATACGAAAACTCCACTTCTATATACCAATTTGTCATGCTGCTCAGGTTGGACGTGATGTTATCTAAAATTCTGAGAGGTGGATGGTCGAAGATGGAGACATGCATTGGTACCATTACCCAATTGAAAATATCATAGATGAATTCTTTGGTTTTATCTTCCTAGAGTTTCGAGTGGTAGACCTGAATAGGCTCTGCATCAGTTGGAGTTTAGCTCCAGCTCATTAATGAGAAATTTGTCATGAAGAAAATAGCGCCCATGATGTTAGAAGACATAAATAATGAAGATGCTTTCCCACTCGTATTCTATGCTCAATATTCTTTAATTCGATTGGCCAGACTGTCTGACAACAATTTGGCCCAGTCGAAAGAAAATCCCTCAGCTATTGTATGAATAAGTGGTACCCATGGGAGAAAAAATTGAGTGGTGTCCTCCTTCTCAAACAGTCTATAGGCCATCATCGCTATATACATGAATTGTGGCACTAAATATGAGATTGAATAAATTCCATGAGTATCAGCCCTGAATTTTGCAGGGTGCGAAACCCAGTCTTTGATCAGATCAGATAATATTTTCCCAAACTGCTCGCATTCCTTCTTTTTGAAACCCTCTAAGAATTTGGCATTGTGAGTGGTGTGCGAGACAATTTATACATTGCCTGTAAATGCTCTGGTCTGAATGTCCCAATTGCCACCTTCTTCTCGTTGAATATTGTCTTAGTCGGGATGTCTACATGGTCCAACGCCCATCTGATCATATCATAATAGGGAAAAATTCATGGCCTTGCTGCTATCTTGTGCATCTCTGACTAAGCGACGATTTTGTATTTGGTGGACAAGTCGTCTTTCTCGTTATCGTTGGAATCATATAAACAATTTATCAGCTCGGATTACAGAATGTTGAAGACATACGTCCATGTTTTGACAGTATTGATACTTCTAGGCAAGGTATCATAAATAATATCTGAACCTTGACCTGGAATCTCGGCAGCTTCCTTGGACGCTTTTCGCGGAGCTATGATATAGAACCTTGCAATTAGATCCCCTGTCACAGAAAATGAAAACACAGACAGAGGTTATCTTGGCGAACTGGCTCTACGCAAATTAGAAAGAAACCTAACATAATGACTGGAACCTTCTCTCTTTGATTACTTAAGTCTGTGCGAGTCCTTGCTGACAGAACGTTTAAATCACTTAATAGAAATATTTAGAAATAAAATGGGATCTTACTATCATTCCCCTCACTAAATTTCTAATAAATGCCATAAATGTTTGATAATTCACGATTCGGGAGGATCGCGACAACATTTAATTCTTGGTCTATAGGCTGTACTGGTTGAAGGTTGTTTAAGGTGTTAATTAATCTAGTTCAACCTTTTAATTAAGTGTGTTTAGTCCTTAATCCCCTTTTCGGCGTTCGCAGTATCGGATGAGTTTACTCCAAGTCTTTGAACCACGAACCCTGAATTCACGATAGTGCGATTTGGTTGATTAACTATGATTTGAATTAAGCTTTTAATTAACCATGATTAATTAATGAATATTGCGACTTCGGGGATCGGAGTCACAAACGTGTTTTTTTTGAGGTAACAATCGTCAAGTCGCAAAATCGCGATAAAGATTAACTATGGTTTAAATGTCATTATTCTTGTTATTAACCATATTGACTTAAAACAATTTCTCAACTTCGCATGTCGGAGGTTCGAAGGGCGTTTGACATGTAACTCCCAAAACACAAGAGCACGAGGTAATAAAAGGTGATAATCCTTGCTTAGTGGTTCAATAATGGTGATTAAAACTAAACCAACTATCATCATTTCGCGTGTCGGGATACTGGGGCTTTGGTAGGTATAATCGTGATATACAAGAAATCCCGAAATCCGACTTTTTAGGCTTAAGTGTATCATTTCACTACTTAGAAAATAGGCGGCTCCAGCCTTTGATAACTAGAGTATTTGAAGAAAAAAAAAGTTTCCAACACCTCCGATTTTTCCTTTTAAGCATACTTTTCACCCGTTCTTCCTCAAATTTCCACCAAGTTGCTAAGGCATGCCTGCCATCACTTTAATATCCTCAGATGATGAATCCCTGCCTAGTGATGACACTGATGATTCCTCTGGTAATTCATACTCTTTATCCACATTCAATTGTATGTTATATTCTAATATATGCGCTAAACTAATCTTTCATTGCAGGTTCAAGTGTGTCACCTCGAAAGAAAACAACAAGCAAGGCATTCGCAGCCGAGGCCTTTCGTAGTGGCTATCAAGCATAAGGTGAGCTAGAAATCGTCAGAGCCACATATGATGATACATCATGACTACTGGAAAAGGACATAGAAACATTGAAATGGGGAGAAATATACCATATGTTCAAAAAATCTAATTTCTCCGTCGAAGTTGAAGATCTAGAAAAACTTAAAGTATTCAAGATTATCAGGAAGTCATGCATCTTCAGAGTAGCAACACACCCAAGAATATTCCCATGTGTGTATTCAATCACATGGATCCTAAAGAATATAGATGTATATGACAGATACATTTGCAATGCAAGGAAAGACCCCATAGCATCATATAGACTAGAGTATTTGGCCAAGTGTTATCATATTGAGAAAGGAAGCAAGAGGCTAGATAACAAGCTCCTTGGTGAGTTTGAGTACACGCCAAAGGACCTGCTCCCAAAATGGTATAGGGAAGACAAGCAATTTAAGTACATACCTAAAAGAGGATATCCCACAAGTTCCCTAAGAATACCCTACCGGTACTTCGTAGCCATGTTGTGCAGATTATATGGGGAACCTGATGCATCGCAATTCTCCCTATCTTACATGCCTCTAATATACTATTGCGTAGATGAGGGAGCATCATCCAAATGGGAAGACATCATGTCTAAGAATCTCACTGTCACCATCTATGTGGTAAATTAATCCCAACCCAGAACATTTACAGGCTTCCATATGTCTTCATACTTGTTGGAGATCATGTGCACAACTCACAAAGGGTTGGAGTTGGAAACCATTTGACCCAATCATTCACATTTATTGTAAGGTTCTTTGGGAGCACAAGTATCGCATGAAATACCAAATTATATGTGAGTACTTTATGGCCCCATTATATGAGTTCATTTTCTGCACCACTCCCCCACACATCACTAACAAAGCCATAACGGTCATAAGGAGAATTGGGGACTAGTATCTCATGGAGCACAACACTCTTATAAGAGTATATGTCACAATGAAACCACCCCATCTTCTTCCCCAGTTTGTACCCAACAAGCTCATATTGTAAGAAGTGGCATAACATACCATCATACATGGAGTTGGAGGAATGTTATACTGATTGAAGAAAACAATTTGGCCTCTGCTACCATTGTATGTTGGAAATTACTTCTTCGAATATACTAAGTAGGCCCAAGAAGAGGTAAATACCTTGTTTTCTTATCACTTCGGGGAAGAGCGATACAGGAGACATGACCCCAAGAAAACCATGAGAGAACATGTCAACAAGATCGGTCTCCCTTGGGAATATACCACAATTTTTAGGGAGGAAGAAAAAGTGCCCTAAAATGCTTGAACCTATGACCATGTCATATTCAACAGGCATGGCCAACTAAGAGGAAGGATCGTAGATGAATAAAATGTTAGGGATGAAGTAAGGAAGAAAGCGGAGGAAGAGGAAGCTGAGCAATCTCCTCATATTTCCTCCTCGATACATCGAGTTTCAGTAGAAGAGGTAGAGGAATGATCGACTGATAAAAAGAGGAGGGACAAAGAGAGAGTCTTAAAAAAAAAAAATGATGCAGGAAAGAAGAAGTGAGAGATTGATGCAAAGAAGGCCAAGGCTAAAGCTGAGACAGAGGCAAAAGTTGTAGCAGAGCGAGAAGTCAAATAAAAAAAGAAACAACGAGATCTACAACAGAACAAGCGGAAAAGGAAGCTAAAGAGGAATTCGACAAAGTGAATGAGGCTGAGAGACAATAGAAAGAGTCAGGAGATAGAGGGGGTGACACTCACCGAATAGAAACACGTACCGCAAGAAAAACTCTCTGAAACCTGTAGGATTACACGTGCTTACGCAAAACTACTTGGTAAGTTACCAACAACCTTTGAGATTCCTAGTAGGAAAGAAACCCATGTAGAAAGGCCTAAGACAGATCTTGATTTTTACATGGACTCTGTAGACAACCTCATCGAAACTGTCCTAGAAGAAGTTATGGGACCCTTGACTCGAGCTATATGTTTCCTTGTCAAACCCGAGGATGAACTCGAAGGTGAAAAACCCATAAAACACTTAAGAACAAATAATGGGGGGGAACAAGAACAATAGAGAAGTTATACCTCATTGGAGGGCCCAAGGTGCTCTGAATTTGGCTGGACCGTTACATGAAATGCCTAGAAAATATGATAAAGTTCTTCCAAATTTCCATCCAAACAAATATGGGTCCCCAAAATACCATTTAAATAACTTTTTCCTAGCCACTAACCTACTAAATGTCCAACATGAAGATGTGGTTTGTAGGCTTTTCCCTTATACTTTTTCAGGTAGAGCATCTACTTGGTATTTCAACTTACCACCCGGTTCTATAACTGAGTGGGATGATTTTTAAAGGTTGTTTATTAGGAAATTTGGGGAGATGAAAATGACTGCATCTTTGCACAAAGAGTTAGGAGCCATTAATATGGACAAGAAAGAAAAGGTAAAAGATTTTAACCAAAGGATTCTCAATGTCTTAATCAAATTTCCCCATGACGCAGCTCCTGCTCAATCCTTGGCAATTGAATATTATATGGCAATGTCAACTCATTCCATAGGGATGTTTGTTAAAAGGGATAACAATAACAATTTGGCACTTAACTTTGATGAATCTGAAACAATAGAAAGAGAACTCTCTTCCTATGAACACCACTCACATACCAAGGAAACCAAAACGAATGGGAAGAGACCTTTGTTGTTAACTAAACCACCCAAAAATGAACCAAAGGATATCAATAATGTCGTTAAATTAGTAAAGAAATTATCTAACAAAGTGGTAGATCTTAAAAAGAATGTTGGCAAAGGATCGTCCAAACCTCAAACTTTTTTACCATTCTTTAAGAGACAAGATAGTCTACCAAAACCACTCGAACCACCTCATATGGCATTTAACCTAGACAGTTTCAACAATGATAGTTTTTCCTCTTATCACCAACAAAACCACCAAGAACAAACTTGCCCTCAATGGGTCAACTCCATGACCCTGGTGATAAATCATTTGTTAGATCAACAAAGAATAAACAATGAAAGCCTCGCACAAGCTCCCACTCACACTATCGATGAGATCCCCCTAAAATATACCATGTCTTTTTGGGATTGGTGTCCAAAATCGAATGATGAACAGATTGAAGAAGGCTTTATTAAAGATACCCCAGTTATCAAGGCCATTACACAAAGAAATTACAATTTACACAACAAAGGTCTAGTTCTTGACACTCCTTCCCCCAAACAGGAGCAGATTCCTCTAAGGAAAATCATGCCTCCCCCTACTCCTCCAAAACCGAATGACGCAACTCAAGGGAAAATCAACAACAAAATGTGTAAAACTGCCCCAACCAACATAGATAAACCTAGTACATATGCCTCAGTTGGAAATAACACCTATCTTAACATGGTACCAAACAACGACAAAACATGTGAGCCAAAAGTCAATCAAATAATAAACAACTCCAACACACGTTCCCTTGACTACAGTGTGATAGAAGACATGAAGAGAACAAAAGCAAATATTTCCACATTTGAAATCTATTCTTTACCACAACAACATGAGCTCTTTGTGATGCTTTTAATCCTAATGACACTCAGAAAATGAAGGTTGTTGTTACTGAAAACATACTTTCAAAAAATGATGCACAAGAAATACACAAGGTAGAAATAGAAGCAACCATAAACGCAACCAGTATAGGTGCTTTCTCAAAGTCTCAGGTACCACCTTTTATCCTCACTTACGAAATTTTTAATTTCAACGTGCATAATTGTCTAGCAGATTCATGTGAGTCATCTAATATAATGCCCTTTTCTGTATGCCAAAAAATAAGCGTTGTTCCGCAAATAACAAGAACAAGGATTATACAGCTAGATAGGACAGACGTCAAGGTAAAAGTTGAACTCAAGAATGTCTTAATCAGACTATCATCCAATCCTAGGGTGCACCAAACGATAGATATCGTCATTTTCGATATACGAGAGAGTTATGGGTTCTTGTTAAGAAGATATTGGTCGGAAAAACTTCAAGGCTAATTCGCTACCGATTGATCTCACCTGCGGTTGCCATATAAGAGTAAGGCTAATCAAATTCGAGTAAATAGCGAGGCACATATGAAGCACACAATGACATAATTGGAAGGTACCCATAAGTTTTTCCCATTCTGTCTTGGGTGATTACCTTTTTGAGATTGATTATCGATGTTATGAGACACAGACATCTAAAATATTGTCAAAGTTACAATCTGAACTCTGCTCGCGAACCCATAATAACGCTTGTACACTATTAACTAACTTAGGATTTAGTTCAACTAACAAGACCAAAATTCATGATATGTGGACCATGTTCTTTGATGGCTCTAAGACATAAGATGTAGCCAGAGCAAGATGTGTCCTAATCGATCTTGGGCAAGGAAAAATGCTCATATCATGTCGCCTAGAGTTTGAATGCACCAACAACACCACATAATACAAAGCTTTAGTTCAAGGTCTTAAAAAGGCCATCGATCTCAAGGTGAAATATCTTAAGGTGTTTGGTGACTCCAAAATCATCATCCGACAGGTAAGAAACATTATTTAGTGCTCGCCTCCACATCTAAAGGCATATCAACAAGAGGTATGGAATTTTTTTACTCATTCAATGCATTTAATATTACTTCTTTACCTCGTGACCAAATTATAGATGCAAATATATTGGCAAATGAAACATCTATATTAATGCCCCCTGATGATGGTTTTTCAGTTGAAATGATGTTCAAGCCTTCTATACTAGACAACATCACAAATTGGAGATTATTCGATAGTGACGCATAGATTATCCATTTTCTCACTAGCTCAGAAACTTTCCAAGATGCGGTTATCGACGATCAGACACATTGGCAAGAGTTAGAAACCTATCGGCAGGAAGCAAACAAGATAAAAACCAATTCTATCCCGAAGAATGTTTTAAATCTTGAGAAACTATTTGATTTACAATCAAATTTTAGGAGGCCATCCAACCCAAAGACCAACAGTTCTACTATGATGCACTTCTTGGTAATTCTTGGAACATTTGAATAACCCAAATATGTTAATCTATGCACATGTTGTTCAGACATGGAAAAACATGCATTCACATAAATGTTTAAGAAGTATCAAGATGTTTTCACTTGGACATATGACAATTTGAAAACATGCGATACCCAAATAATACAACATGTGATTCCTATTAAAGAAGGTATCAAGCCAATTCAGAAGAAGCTAAAAAAATATACATCTGACTCTTGAGCCTCTTATACATAAAGAATTAAAGAAGCTATTAGATGCCTGAATCATCTTTAAAGTTTGACATTCAACCTGGGTTTCTAATATGGTGCCCGTAAGAAAAAAGTCGAGAGAAATCACGATTTGCATAGATTTCTAGAATCTAAATCATGCTTTCGATAAGGACAACTACCTCATTCCCCCAATGGAATAAATCCTTCAACTTGTTTCGAGATCTAAGTTGTTTTCTCTATTAGACGAGTTTTCAGGATATAATCAGGTTCTTGTAGCAGAGCCTGAGTGATTAAAGACCACATTCCAGATCAAGTGGGGAACATATGCTTATAGAAGAATGTCCTTCGGCCTGATGAAAGCAGGATCTACATTTCAAAGGGTAATGGATATCGCTTTTAAAAGATTAATCAGTGAAAGTGTGGTGGTTTATCTTGATGACGTTACTATCTATTCAAAAAAAAGGGAAGATCATTTGAATCATCTAAAACAGATATTTGAATCATGTAGGAAATATGGGATCTCTTTAAATCCCATGAAAACCATCTTTGTTGTTTCAGAGGTCATACTATTGGGACATGTGATATCCAAAGATGGAATTTCAGTGGATCTAGAAAGGACACAAACCATTACAAATTCCCCCACCATATAGCAAAAAATCAATGCAATCATTCTTTGGCAGAATCAATTTTGTAAGAAGATTCATTCCAGATTTCACCGAAATTGTGAAGTCACTTCAAAGAATGATAAAAAAGGACGTTCAGTTTAAATGGACACCAGTGGAGAAAGAATCATTTGAAAATATCAAATATGTCGTAGTTGTTTCACCATCTATGCAAAGTCCAAATTTTACCAAAGATTTCTTGCTATATATGTTTTCTTCTAATCACTCTCTGGTAGCAGTGCTCACGTAGAAAGATGAGCAAGGAGATGAGTACTTGCTGTGTTCATGAGCAATGGATTACAAGGTGATGAACTAAACTATCCCCTGATGGACAAGCAAGATTTTTCTGCCATACGAAAGTCATCATCCCTCACCCGGAAGTCAAGTCATTGTTCATTCAAAGAGAACTGGGAGAGTGGTGAGGAAATTGGATGACGACCTTACAAGAATACAACCTTGAATTTAAACTGGCCAATATCGTGAAGGGTCAAGGCCTGTGAAAATCAATGACGCAAGATACCAATGATGAAGAACAAGAGGAGGACGGGTGGTAACATGAACCAACGATGTATACTCAACAAGTTCCATATATCCCATCCATTGAAGGATCATACTATAGTGATCTCAAATATTACTTGCAACATGGCACAACTCTCGATCACTTTAATTCTAAGTAGAAGAGATCACTTAGGTTGAAGTCTCTACAACATCAATTTTTGCATGGCATCCTATTTAGAAAGAACTATGATAGGGTGTTACTCAGATGCCTTGATAAACAAGATGTTGATAGGTCTCGAAGGACATGTATGATGGATCCATTGGTGGCCATTTTTTGGGAGAAACAACGGCTCACAAATTGTTGAGAGCTAGATATTATTGGTCCACGTTATTCAAATATTCCCATGCATATTCAAGAAGTTGTGAAGGATGTTAGAAGGTTGCAAGAAGAGAATGCAAAGTTGTTATTCCACTCCAACATGTTGCTATTGAAGAACCCTTTGAATAATGGGGTATGGACATCATTGGTGAGATTAAACCCCATTCCCCCAAACAACACAAGTACATCCTAACCGCTACCGATTATTTTACAAGATGGATTGAAGTAGTACCATTGATCAAAGTAAATGAAGAGGTAGTGATTAATTTTCTTGAACAAAACATTATTACAAGGTTCAGAGTTCCTACTCTCTAGTGTTTGATAATGAAACTTATTTTCATCTTTAAAATTATTTGAGTTTGCATTAGAGAAAGGGATTATTTTGAAGTACTCTGCCAATGATTATCCTCGGGGTAATGACTTAGCATAACCCACAAACAAAAACATAATTTGTATCCTCAAACGAACTATGGTTGATCACTAGATAAATCGGCACAACGCTTTATTGAATTCCCTTTGAGATGATCGCGTCACTCCTAAGGTCACCATAGGGAATTCTCCATATTTACTTGTTTATGGGAAATAAGTCTTTACCCTCAAATATCTACCTTCCTTCCATACAACTCACTCAACACTCCCGAGGAAGAGAGTGTCTTTTCATTCAACGATGCATCAATACCTTGCTAAGTTTATAAGAGAGTCGTGCTAAATCCAAAAGCAAGTTTGAATATCACCAATAGACCGTGAAATGTTGGTTTGATAAGAAATATGTTGGTGAGAAAGAATTCCAAGTTGGGGACTTAGTCCTCAAATGGGACAAGCCACACAAAGATAAAGTAAATCATTCAAAGTTCCAACCACTTCAGCTTGGTCCTTACATTATCAAAAAAAAAATTGGCCAAGGCACCTTCCAGTTGCAAAACCTTCAAGGGGAAGTTGATTCTCTCCCTGTAAATGCCCAAATCATAAGCACTATATCAACTAACCTTCAAGGATGTTGACCCCTGTTTACAAATAAACTTTTGAATTTTTCCCCTTTTATTTTTCTTTTGCCTTGGTTTACTCTGTTTGTTTCCAAGTGTGTTTTTGTATTTGGTTTTTCAGATCTTTCTCGAAAGTTGTTACCCTGATTTTGAGTTTCTGGTACCTTAGTCCTAGTCATGTCTTTAAATCATTTCACTCTTGGTGTTGATAACCTGGAATTTTTGTGACATGGTGTCTGATACACATCACTCCAAAATGTAAGCCTCGTTATATGTTGTTTCAAGTTATATCTAGTGGAGGAACATAGCTCATTAATTCACAAGAGAAGAACAACAAAACATAGAACCAAGATCCTTTACCTAAGAATGGATTGTTACATTATGAGAACTAAAAGGAAATGATTTGGAAAAGACATTAGCAGTATCTCAAAAATTGCAACTCAGGAAGTTCACTCATCTATATTCATGTTAGCAAACCTCGCTATTATAGGTGTCATCCTTAGTGACTTAAAGGATAACTAGAATCCCCCCATCCACCTCTCTCTAAACAAAAAAGGATCGAATTTTATAAAAGTAAAGGCTTGGGGAAAGGTTTTCCAGATCACATGGGACATGCAAGTATCTTCGTCGGGGCTATGGATGCTCATTGGCAGCGGAGCAAGGCTTGTGACACTGGGGTTACTCCGTTGGGGCTATGGACGCTCGCTCGCAGTGGAGCAATACCAGAGAAATGCACAATAACTTGTATTCTCTTGTCAATGTTTCATTTTCGTTATAATCCCTACACCTTTTCCTTTAGTCATTTATCATATGAATAAGAGATGATTTAAAAGAAATCTGATCAAAGGAAAGCACTCGTCCTTCTTTGTATCACCCAAGTTCTCCTGGAATCCAAGCTATGGGAGATATTGTTTCTCTCTTGATATTTGTGTGTGATGAGTGCTCCCTTCCCAAAATATGTGTGGACATCATATTACACAGATTCAAGGCTTTGCCCAGTGTGTCGCCATTTGTTGTGACATGCACCACAACCCTCCATTTTCCTTCATTCCATTTGCAATTCCCCTTTCAAGAAAATGGATCCCCTTCTTTTTGTGATTTGAGAGAGCCCTCCATCGGTCGTTCTCTTTACTTCAAGGCTTTGTTGAGAAATCCTTCTTAACTTAAGAAGAAATTGAAAAAAGAAAGAACTTAAAAAATCAAATTTTGAACAAGTATGGGAAAATCAACCAAGTTAGTTTTAACTCCTCTGATGTACATTGGAAGAGTTCCATCTAACTCCTCTGATGTACATCGAAGGAGTTCCCTTCTTCTTCTGATACCTTTGCTTATCACGTGATTTCCACTAACTCCTTCGATGGAATTGAAGGAGTTGGTTTCAACTCCTCTAAATCCCATCAGAGGAGTTCCCTCCAATTCCCATCAGAGGAGTTCTATCCAATTCTGTTGATGTTCATCGGAGAACTTGCTATCAAGTTCTTCGACCTCAATTTCCCCATTGACCCCGCATTTAATACAAAAAAACTCACCGACCTATATATACATGAACAATCCATGCTTTTCATTGTTCTGCTAGAAGGTTAAGCTGAGAAGAGTTTTCTTCAGATCGAGAGCGCACCAAGTCATCACATCCGGACTCGCACCCTATCAACATCCTCCACATGCTGCTAGATTTCCATGTATGTACGAGCATCCTTATTTTCTTTGCTAGGGTTAGGGTTTCGTTCTTTATTAGTTTAAAACTCCATTTCCTTGTCTTTCCATGTCACACGTCGGTTTCTTTTACTGCCATATCTTTAGCTCTCCATACAAACAGTGTTTCCCAAACATTCTCCACATTCTTGACTAGTCATAACAACCCCTTCTCGGCCCTCTTGCCCTGCACAACGTTCATAACATTAATTTCCCCTTTTTTGAGTTGGCACTAAATACCATGGGAAATTTAGTAACGTCCCAACCCTATTATCTCTGCCAAAGAGGCAAGAGAGTCATTTTCCAAATTAGTCGAATCCCTAAGCGCAAACCAGACCATGGCTAATTCCAAAGCTTTCTATCGAGAACGTTCTAAGTAACTCCTCTGATTGTATCAAAGGATTTGGTGTCAACTCCTTCAATGCGTTCAAAGGAGTTCTTGTTAACTTCCCCGACCATTCATCCCTTTGCACGGACCACTTGACAGTAACTGCTTTGATCATATCGGAGGAGTTCTCACTAACTCCTCCTATATGATAGGAGGAGTTCCAAGTAACTATGTTGAATTCCTTTACGCTTTAGAAACGCAAGTAACAACTCCTCCAATATGTTATCAGAGCAATTAGATTTAATTCTGATTCACATCGGAGGAGTTGTTCTTAACTCTGTCGAACGAAGCTAACTTAAACAACTTTTTATGTTCCTTGAAGGCTTTAGCACGAACTCCTTCGATTTGCATCAGACAAGTTAGTCTTTAAACTTCCGATTTTTCCTTTTAAGCATACTTTTCACCCAGTTTTCCTCAAATTTCCACCAAGTTGCTCAAGCATGCATGCCATCACTTTAATATCCTCAGATGATGACTCCATGCCCAGTGATGACACTAGTGATTCCTCTGGTAATTCAAACTCTTTAGTCACATCCAATTGTATATTATATTCTAATATATGTGCTAAACTCATCTTTCACTATGGGTTCAAGTATGTCACCTCGAAATAAAACAACAAGCAAGTCATCTATAGCTGAGACCTACGGTAGTGGCCAACAAGCAGAAAGTGAGCCAGAAATCCTCAGAGCCACATATGATGATACGTTAAGACTACTAGAAAAGGATAGAGAAACATTGAAATGGGGAGAAATATACCATATGTTCAAAAAATCTAATTTCTCCGTCGAAGATGAAGATCGAGACGAACTTCAAGTATTCAAGAATATTAGGAATTCATGCATCTTCAGAGTAGTAGCACACCCAACAATATTCCCATGTGCGGATTCCATAACATGGATCCTAAAGAACATAGATGTAAATGTCAAATACGTCTACAATGCAAGGAAAGACCCCATAGTGTCATACAGACCAGAGTATTTGGCCAAGTGTTATCATATTGAGAAAGGAAGAAAGAGGCTAGATAACAATCTCCTTAGTGATTTTGAGTACATGCCAAAGGACTTGTTCCCCAAATGGTATAGGGAAGACAAGCAATTCAAGTACAAACCTAAAAGTGGATATCCCACAAGTGCCCTAAGAAGACCCTACCAGTACTTAGTAGCCATATTGTGCAGATTATATAGGGAACCTAGCACATAACAATTCTCTCTATCTTACATGCCTCTAATATACTACTGCACAAATGAGGGAGCATCATTCAATTGGGAAGACATCTTGTCTGAGAATCTCATGGTGGACATCTCTACAGTAAAGGAATCCCAACCCAAAACATTTCAAAGATTCCATATGTCTTCATACTTGTTGGACATCATGTTCACAACTCACAAATACCCTAGGATGGGATGGAGTTGGCAACCATCTGTGATCCAGAATCGGATCCAGGAGCCTGACAGAGCTCAAAAAGGCTCAAAAATGAAAGTACTCGGAATTTGACGAAACCAATGCCATTCCGTCTGTCTCGTCTTCCTGATTCTGGCCATATATTTACTTCGTCAAACGGGCTTCGTATGCGAATGATATCGCATTCTGTCCGAAAACCCAAACATGCAAAAAAAATGGGTGACTATACAGTCCATATAGTGCCATGTGGCAGGCTGACTGTACAGGTTGTACAGCTGTAAAACTGACATGGCAGCTTCTGGTGACGACACATGGTAGGTAATGGAGCATGTGACAAGTACAGTTGGACCAGTCAGAGGGTGACACGTGTCACCACTGTAAGGGTGACACGTGGCATAGGCTGGCGTGGCATGGATGACATCAGTAGGCTGACTGGGCAGGTATGGTGATAGGTGGCAGGGTACGTGACAGACAGGTGGACGAATCAGCGCTCGACAAGTGGCATCGTTCTCGATGAATGGAGAGGTGCCACGTGGCCCAGTCATGGGCTGCCACGTGGCACCTTGTGGTTGGCACTCCGATTTATGCAAAATTGGTTGGAATCCACAGGAGTCGAACCCCGACCTCCTGTAGTGTATGGACTAGCAGGGCTGAGCTAGCCAGCCCGCCCTCACTTGGTACTTAACAATCATATGACAAAGAATATATTTAAGTTGGTTTAAAGGAATGGTTGGGGGTGGAAAGGGCTGGGGCTTAGCCCCAGCCTGTGGTCTATTCACACGCCATAGAACCAAACGACGGTGAGCATAGGGGTCACGATAGAGATTAGCCCTTGGATCTCGGGCGAATCCCACAGGACCAGGAGCTGCCACCAAAGTTGGGCACGAGTAGTTTGTTAGCCCCGGTCCTATGCCGACGCCAAAGACCAGGAGCCAGGGACAGGGGGCTCACATACAGATGGAGCGCTTGGCCACATGGCCACTCCCCCATATGACCAGGAGAGCGCGCCAAAAGGGTTGCACCCAAAATTATACAAAAGTGGTTTTTTGTTATAATGTTTTGATTTTAATTGATTTTATGCATGTTAATGGAGGATTTTATCCATTTTTGGGAGATATTGGGCATTTTTGGAGCCCAAATTTTGGGACGAAGTTGGGGATGGATAATCAACTTCAGATCTATATAAACCAGGCTTGTTTGTGGCCATGGAGGACAGTCATAGAAGAGTTATGCTGAAGGGAATTCAAGCCAAAGCCATTTTTATGCAGGGAAGCTATTGAGGAGCAGACGCTTGCAGGCCATTTCTGGGAGCTCTGGACATCCGTTTTGCGTGCCGTTTTCTTTGCTGGGTTCTAGAGATATGGAAGAACATGACCAGATCAGTCTTGTATCCAATTGGCATTTCTGCAATGTAATTTTAATCTTTTGAACAGAAATAAAGAAGCCTCCCCCACAGAGACAAAGGCCCGGAGACGTAGGCAACGTTGTGCCGAACTCCATTATCATTTC
>SNQJ01S0009885.1:200970-222103 GCA_010110895.2 Picea sitchensis | reverse complement strand
AATGGAACAATTAAATAAGGCAGTGCAAGCAAGCAACAAACCAATAATTGTTTCAAATGAAGTAATCGATCTTAAGCAAGAACAAGAAATGATTGTTGAATGGAAAATCAATCATAAGTTGCTTCAAGATAAGCTCATGTCGTTCAAATACTTCAAGTATATCAGCTCATTTGTAGTCATATTTTTGATACTATCATTAGTAATGTTGTCTACATGGATGATAGTGGCTTCAGTAAGATGTAATAGGGTTCAAATGGCTAACAATATACTATCAGTTGTCATGATTATGTTACAGTTGATCTTGATGAGATAGGTGCACAGGACAGAGTTCAGAGACAAAGGACAAGCCGAGTGGCCTATCCTGAGCTTGTTGACTGGTCAGTAACCTTTTGGGGACCAAAAGGTCTTTTAGTGGGGAGGTGTGATACAGAATCGGATCCAGGAGCCTGATAGGGCTCAAAAAGGCTCAAAAATGAAAGTGCTCGAAATCCAACAAAACCAACGCCATTGTGTTCATCTCGTCTTCCTGATTCCAGCCATATATTTACTTCGTCAAATGGGCTTCGTATGCAAAAGATATCGCATTCTGTCCGAAAACCCAAATAGGCAAAAAAAATGGGTGATTGTACAGTCCGTACAGTGCCACGTGGCAGGCTGACTGTACAGGTCGTACAGCTGATGTGGTAGCTTCTGGTGATGACATGTGGTAGGTAATGGAGCATTTGATAGGTACAGTTGGACCAGTCAGAGGGTGACATGTGTCACCACTGTAAGGGTGACACGTGGCACAGGCTGACGTGGCATGGATGACGTCAGTAGGCTTACTAGGCAGGTACGGTGACAGGTGGCAGGGTATGTGGTAGACAGGTGGATGAATCAGCACTCGACAAGTGGCATCGTTCTCGATGAATGGAGAGGTGCCACATGGCCCAGTCATGGGCTGCCATGTGGCACCCTGTAGTTGGCTCTCCAGTTTATGCAAAATTGGTTGGAATCCACAAGAGTCAAACCCCGACCTCCCGTAGTGTATGGAATGGCAGGGCCGAGCTAGCCAGCCCACCCTTTCTTGGTACTTAACAACCATATGACAAAGAATATTTAAGTTGGTTTAAAGGAATTGTTGGGGGCAGAAAGGGCTGGGGCTTAGCCCCAGCCCGTGGTCTATTCACATGCCATAGAACCAAACGACGGTGAGCGCGGGGGTCATGATAGAGATTAGCCCTCGAATCTTGGGCGAATCCCACAGGACCAGGAGCTGCCACCAAAGTTGGGCGCGGGTAGTTTGTTATCCCCGGTCCTATGCCGACGCCAAAGACCAGGAGCCAGGGATAGGGGGCTCGCGTACATATGGAGCGCCTGGCCACATGGCCGCTCCCCCATATGACCAGGAGCGCGCGCCAAAAGGGGTTGCACCCAAAATTATACAAAAGTGGTTTTTTGTTATAATGTTTTGATTTTAATTGATTTTATGCCTGTTAATGGAGGATTTTATCCATTTTTGGGAGATATTGGGCATTTTTGGAGCCCAAATATTGGGAGGAAGTTGGGGATGGATAACCAACTTCAGATCTATATAAACCAGGTTTGTTTGAGGCCATGGAGGATAGTCAGAGCAGAGTTATGCTGAAGGGAAGCCAAGCCAAAGCCATTTTTATGCAGGGAAGCTATTGAGGAGCAGACACTTGCGGGCCATTTCTGGGAGCTCCGGACGTCCATTTTGCGTGTCGTTTTCTTTGTTGGGTTCTAGAGATCTGGAAGAACATGACAAGATCAGTCTTGTAGCCAATTGGAATTGCTGCGATGTAATTTTGAGCTTTTGAACAGAAATAAAGAAGCCTCCCCCACAAAGACAAAGGCCTGTAGACGTAGGCAACGTTGTGTCGAACTCCGTTACCAATTCTCTTGTTATGGTTTGTTGTTTATTACTTCATTTCAGATCTGCATATGTGTATATGGCTGTCATAATTCCTCTCTTTTCCTCATTCTTTCATTAAGCTTCTTAAAAGGGTTAATTAACACATGCAATTTAAAACTCAACCATAGTCATTAAAAGATCCTATAGATCAATCTGACCCAACAATTCATGTATATTGTAAGGTGCTTTGGGAGCACAAGTATCGCCTGAAATACCAAAGGATATGAGAGCACTTTCTAGCCCCATTATACGAGTTGATTTTCTGCACCACTCCCCCACGCATGACTGAAAAAACCATAGTAGTCATAAGGAGAATTGGGGACTGGTATCTCACGAAGAACGTCACTTATATAAGGGTATATGGTGCAATTAAACCACCCCATCTACTTCCTCGATTTGTACCCGACAAGCTCATACTCCAAGAAGTGGCATACCTGACCATCATGCATGGAGTTGGAGGAATGTTATACTGATTGAAGAAAGCAATTTGGCCTCCACTTCCATTGTATGTTGGAAATTACTTCTTCGAAAATACTAAGTAGGCCCAAGCAGAGGTAAATACCTTGTTGTCTTATCACTTCAAGGAAGAGCGATACAGGAGACATGACCCCAAGAAAACTATGAGAGAACATTTCAACAAGATCGATCTGCCTTAGGAATACACCACAGATATTTGGGAGGAAGAAGAAGTGCAAAAAAATGCCTGGACCTACAACAATGTCATCTTCAACAGGCATGTCCAACTAAGAGGAAGGATCGCAGATGAAGAAAAGGATAGGGAGGAAGCCAAGAAGAAATTGTAGGAAGAGGAAGTTGAGAAATCTCCTCATACTTCCTCCTTGATACATTTAGTTTCAATATAATAGGTAGAGGAAGGACCGATCAATAAAAAGAGGAAGGCCAAAGAGAGAGTCTTAAAAAGGAAAAATGATGCAGGAAAGAAGAAGCGAAATATTGATGCAAACAAGTCCAAGGATAAATCTCAGGCAGAGGCAAAAGCTACAACAGAGCGAGAATTCAAACAAAAGGAGCAAGAAACAAAGAAATTAGCAGCAAGATTCGTAGTAGAACAAGCAGAAAAGGTAGCTAAAGAGGTAGCTGACAAAGCGACTAAGGTTGAGAGACAACAAAAAGAGGCAGAAGAAAGAGGGGGTGACACTCACCCAATGGAAACAAATATCCCATAAATGTCTACTGTAGATATAGGAATAGACATATTGGGTGGTGGTTTAAGTCTTGGGTTGTGGGAGGCATTCCAACCAAGTGAGGTACTTGACTTAAGGAGTTTTGCCTATGACAGCAAGACATGCCGAACTATGTAGGAACAAGTGAAGAAAGTGTCGGTGATAGAAGGAATGCCTATCTCATTTGTCACACATGTTCATGTGATGGGAGATGTAAGGGAAGATCCCATAGCTACATGTACAACCAGCTCCACATTTATGAATGCCAATGTAGACAACATTCAGAGACTGTACCAACAGAATGAAGAGAAAGAAGCAAAGATCAAGGAGCTGGAAGAAAAGCTTCAACAAGTTAGGATTGATGAAAGAAGCCTTCAAAGTTTCAAGGTTAGTGATGAAAAGGTCAAAAGTGAGCTAGAAGAAGCCATCATAGACATGTATGCTCATATGCACCTCTTTCAAGATGTAGTTGTGATAATCATTGAGCAGAATAATCAGATAAAGACAAAGCCGACACAATACAAAACCATCTGAGAAGGCATCAACGACATGGACAGATGGATTGATGAAAATACTGATGCACCTCCAGAATTATATAGACCATCAAAAGCAGACATAAAAACAGACATGTATGTGCTTGACCATTGTCAACATGTGGGGCAGAAAGTCGATAGGGAGGTTAATAAATCACTAACAATATTCTCAAGGATACACAAAGTTGCATAGGAATTGATCAAGAGCAGAAAACTACCAAAGTTGGACGAGCTCGGAAAAAATATTGTGACAGAGGAGTTGGTGGACAAGGTGCATGACAACACAAATCAAAGGAGAGAAATGGTTAAAGTAGCCACTACCAGCACCATTGACCTCTTATATCAGCACTTGTTGCAACTCGTAAAACTCCACACCATGATACAAGCTTTTATGACCACGCTGAAAAAAGACATGACCACCTTGGAAGATAGAATGGCCATTAACAATGCAACTTTGGAGCAACTAGTTTACAGAAGATTAAAATCCATGTATGACCAACTGGAAATATGGACGACATACATTAGAGACAAAACTCGTGAATAAAGACAAAATTGTGTCTTAGTGATGACAACACATGTTTTGTATTTTGTCTTTTTCTTTACCAACCTCAATTTTGTCCTTATTATACACTTGTCATTAGGAATAGGAAGTTGAACCATTTTTGTAACCGCTTCTTCAAGAATAAGGTAAAGAATCACCTAGGAGTTACTTAGAAAATTGTATAAAGTAGAGTGGAGGCCCATTTGGATGGGGCTTTTGACTCTTCAAACATTGTCTATTTCTGAACTATTTTGGGAACACAGTGTCAACTAAAATTGAAGAGTTTTCTTTGGAGTTTTCATGTCTTACTGTTGAAACTGCTAATAAGGAGAAGCCCTCGGGGCCAATTTTTGGAGAAGGAATTCTTTTGTGTGACACAATCTAAGTGGTGAATTATTTCTAGTGAAGATGAATGGTGTTCATATGAACTGTAAGAATGCTAGTTGTTTATGGATTAACTCTTATGCTATCTATGATATTCTATAGTTTTAAGTGTTTCTTCAAATATCTTTATGCCTTGAGATTTCTGAGTTGTTAATATGTACATTTCTGTATTTTGGACTAATTTGGTTATATGTATTTGGACACGCTTGTTTCTGATTCTGCGCTTCCATTCCGACTATCTGTGTAGGAGTTTATGCAAGATTCAGTTTCATTTTTCAACTCATCGGTTACTTTAGTACACTCCCAACTAGGATAGGTTAGAGTATATAAGTAATATATTAGTTTGCATTTCATACATAGTCTTCATCTACATGTTTTCATTGCATATCCACTCATCATCTTTTCCCATCTGTAAACTAGTCTGTAACTGACCAAAACCCCAAAAAACAATATCAATGGCAACCAGACCAAATTTTGGATGGGACTCCTAATCCAAACATTGCATAGTCTCGTTGGGACCATGTATCGGGGAGTACCCGTTTTTGTTGTCGGGCGAATTTAGACCCGTCAACAAAAATTGGTGCTAGAAGGAGGGCCACTTTTATGGATTATATAAACTATTTACACAACATAAATTAGTCTTCAGGAAACGATCCCAATTCCTCTCTGTTTATTCAAATAGAATATGAACATGAAGTTACCTACGAAGACTCAAGGCCTAATTTCAAAAGTGACTCTAGCATCCTAGAAACACACTTTGAGACTTGGCTACGCATACCACAAGAAGATCTCTCTCAAACCCGTAGGATTGCATGTGCTTACACAAAACTTCTTGGTAAGTTACCAACAACCTTTGAGCTTCCTAAGAGGAAAGCAACACGTGTAGAAAGGCCTAATACAAATCTTGATTTTTATGTGGACTTTGTACATGACCTCATCGTAACTTCCCTAGAAGAAGTTCTGAGACCCTTGAGTCGAGTTGTAGTTTCCTTGTCAAACCTGAGAACGAACTCGAAGGTGAACACCCATGAATCACTTTAGAACAAATAATGGGGGAAAACAAGAACAATAGAGAATTTATACCTCACTGGAGGGCCCAAGGTGCTCTGAATTTGGTTGGACCGTTACATGAAATGCCAAGAAAATCTGATAAAGTCCTTCCAAATTTCCATCCAGACAAATACAGGTCCCCAAAAGACCATTTAAACAACTTTTCCCTAGTCACTCACCTATTAAATGTCCAACATTAAGAAGTGGTTTGTAGTCTTTTCCCTTATACTTTTTCAGGTAGAGCATCTACTTGGTATTTCAGCCTACCACCCAATTCTATAATTGAGTGGGATGATTTTGAAAGGTTTTTTATCAGAAAATTTGGGCAGAGGAAAATGACTACCTCTTTGCACAAAGAGTTAGGAGCCATCAAGATGGACAAGAAAGAAAAGGTAAAAGATTTTAACCAAAGGTTTCTAAATGTCTTAATCAAATTTCCCCATGACATAGCTCATGCTCAATCCTTGGCAATTGAATATTATATGACAATGTTAATTCCTTCCATATGGATGTTTGTTAAAAGGGATAACAAGAACACTTTGACACTTAACTTTGATGAAGCTAAAACAGTAGAGAGAGAAATCTATTCCTATGAACACCACTCGCATACTAAGGAAACCAAATCGGTTGGGAAGAGACCTTTGTTGTTAACTAAACCACCTGAAAATGAACCAAAAGATATCAATAATGTGGTTAAATGAGTAAAGAAATTTTCTAACGAAGTGGTAGATCTTAAAAAGAATGTTGGCGAATGATCTTCCAAACCTTGAACTTTTTGACCATTCTTTAAGAGACAAGATAGTATGCCAAAACAACCAAAACCACCTAGTATGGCATTTAAGCTAGACAGTTTCAACAATGATATTTTTTGCTCTTATCACCAACATAACCAATCAGAAGGAACTTACCTTCAGTGGGTCAACTCCATGACCCTGGTGATAAATCAATTTTTAGATCAACAAAGCTTAAACGATCAAAGCCCCGCACAAGCTCCCATTGACACTACCAATGAGATCCCCCTAAAATATACCATGCCTTTTTGGCACTAGTGTCCAGAATCAGATGATGAACAGATTGAAGAAGTATTTATCAAAGATACACTAGTTATCAAGGCCGTTGCACAAAGAAATTACAATTTCTACACCAAAGTTCTAGTTCTTGACACTCCTTCCCCCAAAGAGGAGAATATTCCTCTCGGGAAAATCACCCCTCCCCCTGCTCCTCCAAAACTAAATGACGCAACTCAAGGGAAAATTAATAGAAAAACGAGCAAATTTTCCCCATCCAACACAGATAAACCTAGTATGTATGCCTCAAATGGAAATAACACCAAGCTTAACATGGTACCAAACAACGAAAACACATGTGAGCCAAAATTCAATCAAACAATAAATGACTCCAACACACGTGCCCTTGACTACAATGTGATAGAAGACATGAAGAAAATGAAAGCAAATATTTCCATGGTTGATATATGCTCTTTACTGCAATAACGTGAGCTCTTATATGATGCTTTTAATCCTAATGACACTCGCAAAATGAAGGTTGTTGTTAATGAAAATATACTTTCAAAAAATGATGCACAATAAATACACAAGGTAGAAATAGAAGCAGCCATAAACACAACCAATATAGGTGCTTTCTCAAAGTCTCAGGTACAACCTTTTCTCCTCAATTACGAAATTTGTAATTTCAACGTGCATAATTGTCTAGCAAATTCAGGTGCATCGTCTAACATAATTCCCTTTTCTATATGCCAAAAAATAACAGTGTTCCACAAATAACAAAAACCAGGATTGTACAGCTAGATAGGACAAATGTCAAGGTAAAAGGTGAACTCAAGGATGTCTTAATCATACTATCATTTGATCCTAGGGTGCACCAAATGATAGATATTGTTGTTATCGATATACGAGAGAGTTACGAGATGTTGATATTCAAAGATTAGTTGGAAAAACTTCAAGGATACTTTGCTATCAATTGGTCTCACCTGGTTGCCATATAAGGGTAAGGAAAATCAAATTCGAGTAAATAGTGAGGCACATATGAAGCACACAGTGACATAATTGGAAGGTAAGAATGAACCAATAAGTTTTTCCCATTGTCTTGGGTAGTTACTTTTTTGAGACTGATTATGGATGTTATGAGATGCAGACATCTGAAATATTGTCATAGTTACACTCTGAACTCCGCCCGCGAACCCATAATAACGCTTGTACAATATTAACTAACTTAGGATTTAGTTCAACTAACAAGACCAAAATTCATGATATGTGGACCATGTTCTTTGATTTCTCTAAGACATAAGATGGAGTCAGAGTAGGATGTGTCCTAATCGATCTTGTGCAATGAAAAACGTTCATATCATGTTGCACCAAAAACACTGCAGAATATGAATCTTTAGTTCAAGGTCTTAAAAGGGCTATCGATCTCAAGGTGAAATATCTTAAGGTGTTTGGTGACTTCGAAATCATCGTCTGACAGGTAAGAGACATTATTAACTACATGTCTCTGCATTTAAAGGCATATCAACAAGAGGTGTGGAATTTTCTTTACTCATCAGATGCATTTAATATTACTTCTTTACCTCATGATCAAAATATAGATGCAGATATATTGGCCAATGCAACATCTATATCAATGCCCCCTGATGATAGTTTTTTGGTTTAAATGATGTCCATGCCTTCTATACTAGAAAACATCACAAATTGGAGAGTATTTGATAGTGACGCACTAATTATCAATTTCCTCACTATCTTAAACACTTTCCAAGATGCAGTAATTGATGATGCGACACATCAACAAGAGTTAGAAACCTATCGAGAGGAAGCAAACAAGATAAAAACCAAATGTATCTTGAAGAACATTTTAACTCTTGAGAAACTATTTGATTTACAATCAAAGTTTAGGAGGCCAACCAACCCAAAGACCAACAATTCTACTATGATGCACTTCTAGGTCAATCTTGGAAGATTTGAACAACCCCAATATGCTAATTTTAAGAATCGTGGATGAAGAAAAGGCTAGGGAGGAAGCCAAGAAGAAATTAGAGAAAGAGGAATTTGAGCAATCACCCTGTGCTTCCTCCTCGATACATTCAGTTTCAGTAGAAGAGGTAGAGGAAGGACCGAACGATAAAAAGAGGAGGGACAAAGAGAGAGTATTAAAAAAGAAAAATGATGTAGGAAAGAAGAAGCGAAAGATTGATGCAGACAAGGCCAGGGGTAAATATGAGGCAGATGCAAAAGATGTAGTAGAGCAAGAAGTCAAACAAAACAAGCAAGCAACAAACGAAGTGACAACAAGAGCCACAACATAACAAGTAGAAAAGGCAGCTAAAGAGGTAGCCGAAAAAGTGACTGAGGCTGAGAGACAATAGAAAGAGGTAGAAGACAAAGGGGGTGACACTCACCCAATGGAAACAAATATCCCAAATGTTAGCACTGAAAGTTACACTATATTGATAATATGTAAGCTTAGTACCCATCAAAATAAAAATGGATTAAATTAGTTTGAGTGGATCAAAAAAACTGAGTGAGGAAAAGGATAGGGAAACAAGCTGGGATTTAAAACAACTATAAATCAGTATCATACCATTGGGCATGGATTCAAGAAAACACTCTATGGATTGAAGGCACTTGGGTTGTACCTAAGCTAACGAGCTTATATGATGATGAGTAAAGAATGGAGAAAAAACATTAAACAAAACATCTACCAGGCAGGGATCCTCTCTGCAAAAATGAATGCAAGGTACTTGAATAAAAATAATGACTTATAGGAAACTGTAGCATATCCCCTGCTTCTCATGAATCTACAAATCAGAAGCAATCATTGATCCTCGATGACTACAATTTATTTCAAGTAAGTAGACAGAAATGAAAGACAAAATTCAACACTCTGATAACACAACTCTCATGAGTCTCCAATAACTAAGAGGAATAAATACAACAATGCCCTCAGGCTCACAAATAATCACCCTCAAGAAAACAGTCTGCTAAAAGTCTCCTCTTGGGTCTTTCGACTGACGAATACTTGAACAAAACAATAATTAAAAGGCAATATCTACAAATCCTTTGCAGCTCATGAATCTCCTAATAACAGGAAACCATGACCTTCATAGTATGAAATTTTATTCAAGTGAGATGAAGGAGAAATAAATACAAATAAAACATGATTATAAGACAACTCTCATGAATCCTCAATGGCAAAAATGTATTAAGAATAACATGCCCTCAGGCTTACAATCACACACAGATAAAATTCCCCTACAACTCGCTCCTCTCTTGGATCATGAATCCAACCCTTTTCTCATAAAAAAAGCCCTTTCATTTATAGTGAATAATCTTTATCTACCCTAAGGAGGTCAAAACCAAAGAGTCACATAGGATCCTCCCCCATTTAGGAGTCTTGTTACAAAAGATTCCAACAAAAGCCTAACAAATTCCTATTTTGGGGGGATTTTGTCTATGATGATAAATGCCTTTTGAAATAGGTCATCCTGATTGATCTCGAGATGGAACACATGTCCCTCATGTCCAAAAAACTCCTAGGAGACTATTTGAACCTTCCTTGATAGGTGGAAACCTCCAAACAAGGCGAATATCCAACAACTATGCAAAACAAAGAGTTTGCAGTGCACTGGTGTTTTAATTATATCTCTCGAATTACAAACTGGGTCGGGATGAAATTTGGACAGCAAGTCAACGACATTATCATTATCCTCCACAAAAATTTTAGAAAAACCCACATCACCATTTTAGAGTTATGATCAAATATTTAGATGCATATGCTACAGGAAATGAGTTCGCAGCGCCTCTATCAGTGAGTTCGTAGCACCTGTGACAGTTAACAACGCCAAGAGAAAACAAGCGGCCACACCCCTTTCATGACCTCCAAACAAGACAAAAAAGATCATGGAGTACCTGATGGCTATGAGATTTATGTTGGTAATTTCATATTTGTTCCCAGATGCCTACAAGATGTCTAACCTCCAACCCTCATATAAGACAGTTTGCAACGCCAATCATCAGTTTGCAACGCCACAAAGAGAAACAACCACTCAACCCTTTCCAGACCTTAAAGCAAGGTGGAAAATTTCATAGAGTACCTGATAACCTGGAGTTGAATGTTGATACCTTCAGATTTGCACAGGGACACCTATAAGTGGTCTAACCACCAACTATCCTCTACAACCAATTCGCAACGGAGTTCGCAGCACCAGTCACAGTTTGCAGTGCCTGCTCCAAAATTTGATTTGGAATGCTTCAAGGAAACAATTAGGATATCCAAATTTATGATCCCTATAAGTTGTTAGAGATAAACCTTGAAAACAATAAAAACCCCTATCATGTCATAAGTACATGATTATTTTGAATGAAGGGGGTACTTTGAGTGTGCTTCAAACTCTCATAGTGAGTTGGCAACACTCAATCCACAAACCGATTTGACGGCATGAACGGGTAAAGTAACAACTAAAGATACTTCACGCATCTTATGGAAGTGAAAATTTAAGGTGATGATGGTGATTAAAAGGATGTGACTAATGAAAACTAACACTCCTTGTCATGATGACTAAAACTCGACCCAGGACACAACCACAAGATCCTAGACTAAGGTTATATTGACTTGGGTTGATAAAGACAATATGAATATTGAAAAATGACTCTAGGAAGTAAACATAGAACTACAAAGAACCTATGACTCAAAGAAAAAGACCAAAATGACTTTTTTTATTCTCCCCACAACTCTATGTAATAACATCTGGCTCCACAGAGGATGGCATGCTCCCTGTGAGCTGCCAAGAACATGCAATTCCAATGGCCTTATCCATGGACTATGGAGTCATTTATGCAACCAACCTCTATAACACTGCCAAAATCCTCCACTTATTCAAGCAAACTAATAAACCTGATGCAACCAAACCTCATACTTCAAATCTGATCACACTGTGCAAACTAAAGAAAAGCAAATGCTCAAGAAGCGAGCTTATTTCTTATGTTATCCTACCTCTAACCAGATCTGGAACTTGCTCAAGTAAATGCAAATTTCCTAGCAACCATTCAAATAACTTTAGGACTGAAAGAATCCCATCTCTGCCACTAATCAATAGATAATAATAGAAATATAACAACAATGCCATAAACTTCTTCAGAAAATCATACTCACCCACAAAGACCGGTGAAATAAAGAAATCTGAAATCTTCAGAGAATATGAAAGATATGACTCCAATAAAGTTGCTACTGGATCCTCAAAACCAAGACTCCACTGGAGGAAGGATCTTGCTGACAAAAAGATGAAAATACAGAAGGGACAATTCATGTATCAGTTCATTAGTTTTCTCCATGAACTTTTGTTCTTTTTCATCAGTTCATTCTTGTCTTTCCCTTTACATATAAGAAGGATTGTCCTTTGCTTTGTTTACTCCAATGATCATCAACATTCATTTATATATCCTTCCTTGGAAGAAGAAGGTCTCCATTTTGCATGTGTTGTAGATGTTGATCATGTCTCCTCACCTCAACCTATTGAGAAGAACGAGATTTATATCTCAATCCTACCTGAACATGCTCTGCCATGTAATCATGTGAATGATGGAATTGATTCATTATCTTCTCAGATCTTATCATGCGAATGCTGGAATTGATTCATTATCTTCTCAGATCTTATCATGCGAATGATGGAATTGATTCATTATCTTCTTGGATCTTATCACCTACTACCATCATTGTTGAGCCTTGCAATCAACTTGTTAAACCTCATTTTCACCCCACTATTGTCCAAACTAGAATCAGAGAGAAAATGTTTAGACCTTTAAGACTACAATCTCATCTTCATCCTTACCCTCTTAATTTCTTTGAGTATCTTCATGGTTTTTTCCTCTCCACTCTTACACCTTGATAGTATATAAGCTTTGTCTCATGTGCAACTCAAATGCCTTCAATCTGCAGGATGTTATGACTCCATGCCCAATGGAATGCCTCTACAGACAGTTTGCTTCCATTTTTCTTTATCTTTATTACTCATGCACCAACCATAAACTTGATTTTATTATTTACATTATGATGGGTACTAGGCTTACACCTAAAATAGTCTAGGTGTGACTTCTCTCCCCGGAAATGACGCCAAAAATTTTAGCACTGAAAATTACACTAGACCGGTAATATGTAAGCGCAGTACCCATCAAAATATAAATGGATTAAATTGGTTTGAGTGGATCAACAAAACTGAGAGAGGAAAAGGATAGGGAAACAAGCATGGATTTAAGACAACTACAACTTAGTAGCATACCATTGGGCATGGAGTCAAGAAAACACTCTATGGATTGAAGGCACTTGAGCTGCACATCAGATAACGAGCTTATATGATGATGAGTAAACAATGGAGAAAAAACATAAAACAAAACATCCACCAGGTAGGGATCCTCTCTGCAAAAATGAATGCAAGGTACTTGAATAAAAATAATGACTTATAAGCAACTATAGCAGATCTCCTGCTGCTCATGAATCTACAAATCAGAAGCAAACACTGATCCTCAATGATTACAATTTATTTCAAGTAATAAGACAAAGAAATGAAAGACAAAATTCAACACTTTGATAACACAGCTCTCATGAGTCTCCAATAACTAAGAGGAATAAATACAACAATTCCCTAAGGCTTACAAGCAATCACCCTCAGGAAAATTGCCTGCTCAAAGTCTCTTGTCGGGTCTTTGGACTGATGAATACTTGAACAAAACAATAATTAAAAGGCAATCTCTGCAAATCCTTTGCAACACATGAATCTCCTAATCACAAGCAACCATGACCTTCATAGTTTGCAATTTTATTCAAGTGAGATGAAAGAGAAATAAAGACAAAGAAAACATGTTGATAAGACAATTGTCATGAATCCTCAATGGCATAAGTGTATTGACAATAACATGCCCTCATGCTTACAGTCACACACAGATAAACTGCCCCTACAACTCTCTCCTCTCTTGGATCATGAATCCAACCCTTTTCTCATCAAAAACCATTTCATTTATAGTGAATAATCTCTATCTACCCTAAGGAGGTCGAAACCAAGGAGTTACATAGGATCCTCCTGCATTTATGAGTCTTGTTACAAACGATTCCAACAAAAGCCTAACAAATTCCTATTTTGGGGGGATTTTGTCTATGATGATAAATGTCTTTTGAAATAGGTCATCCTTATTGATCTCGAGATGGAAGACATGTCTCTCATGTCCAAAAAACTCTTAGGAGACTATCCGAACCTTCCTTGATAGGTGGAAACCTCCAAACAAGGCGAATATCCAACAACTATGCAAAATAAAGAGTTTGCAGTGCCAGTTTGCATCACAGTGGTTGTTGGTCACTATAATTGCTTAATTAATTTAAACAATCAAGTGCTACATAAATTGTCAACCCAGGGAAGTCTGTTATTTCAAAGGTAACCACGCACTATATATGCTCAATTCCAAAAGCAACCTAGAGTTGTAGTAAAGAAAACTTATATCAATCACACTTGCCTTGGATGGACTGAAGTTCTAACTGGAATTACAGAAAAGCAATCTACTTATTGCAGAGCTTAAAGAGATGATTAATCTAAAGAATCCTGGATTACATTAAAATAACAACTGCAATATGAAAGAACAACTATTCTGTAACCAGAGAACGGGACCCTATTCCCAAGAAGGAACTTCGGTACTTTGTTTCTGATTAACACACTTTCATGAGCTCATTAATGCAGTGAAGGCTAACTATTTTAACAGAGAACAGGACTCCTAATTCCTTCCCTTAAGCAGGAACCTTCAGTACCAGTCTCTGATTAGCACACTCATGAAAATAAATGAAAGCTGACTACTTCTAACAAAGAACAGGACTCCTAATTCCTTCCCTTAAGAAGGAACCTTCAGCACCAGTCTCTGATTAGCACACTCATGAAAATAAATGAAAGCTGACTACTTCTAACAGAGAACAGGTCTTCTAATTCCTTCCCTTAAGCAGGAACCTTTAGTACCAGTCTCTGATTAACACACTTCTTCAAATTCATCACACAGGACGAGCATAAACCATATGAAAACAATGTAACGTTCAGTAAGACAGAGTTCAGTAGTGTTTCAGCAAAGCAGAATTCATTAAAGTAGTGTTTCAGCAAAATGGAAATTAATAAGGCATAAATAGAAATCACACTAACACACTATAAAACTAATGGGTGAATCTTGTGAAGAAGGTGGGCCCTCCCTTCTCACAAGATTCCCCTAAGACGAAGAGACTAGAGAAGGATGCTCAAAACAGTCTTTTATTCATCTATCAGTGTATCATATTACAATCTGAAAATGAAGTACGTCCTTCTCTGTGAAACTTTCTTAGTACAAAAACTGGCGATCCCCTAGAATGATGATTTCCTCTTATTTAAAGAGGGAATCCCTTCGATACAATTGATCAATTACAGGTGTATCTGAGTCCTATTCTTAGTCAGATCGACTTTCTAAACTGGAATAGGATATCCTAGTCTCCCGCAACAGAATGCTATTACAAGTGTTGTTGTTATAGTTGGAGTAACAACACTTCTGTTGTTGTATGTTGTTTCGGCATCGCAAATCGCGGGTTTTTTCAGCCACGAGATTTGCGTTCTGACTGTTTCAGCACTTCCCAGGTAGCAGCGATGGTTTGGCTCACGGTGCAGCTGTTTGTAGTCAATCTGTGTGAGTTGTTGTTGACCGCGGACTGTGTAACGACTTCCTTTGTGTTTCAGCATCGTTGACCATGACTATGTAGCATCTTCTGTGTTTCAACATCGTTGACCATGACTATGTAGCATCTTCTGTGTTTCAGCATCGCCGGTCATGGACTGTGTAACAGCTTCCTCAGCATCATGAACTGTGTAACAGCTTCCATGTTTCAGCATCGTCGACCATGGACTGTGTAACAACTTTCTGTGTTTCAACATCGTCGACCATGGACTGTGTAACAACTTCTGTGAATTGTTGTTTCAGCAACATGCTTCAAATGCTAATCTACAGTTTGAACTATTTCAGCACTTATACATTTCTAATCAATGGTTAAGTACGAGAGTGATGTAAAATTCTATGCAAAACAGATTAAATGTATAGTAAAGAGAAGAGACGTTATATACCTTTGGAAAGATAGGATAAAGTGATAATATGAGTTTAAATGTGAGTGATCAAGAGTGTAACAGTGGCAACAAGTATGGGAAAAAAGGTACATTGTGTGGTCCTAACATCCCCCCCAACTTAAAGTGTTGCATGTTCTCAGGCAACTTCACTCTGAATCAGAGTCTGAATACCGACTCTGAGCGTGCAAGTTACTCAAGTAGTAGTTCTGGGAGGTACTGTTTGTTGGCGCTCTGAACCCTTGGACTCGTTGTAACCCTTGCCAAGCTGTTGTTTCTGTCTTCTTAGGCAGCTTATAATGGATTTGATATCTTTCTATTGGCATCCAGAGGATAGGAAAATAAAACTGGTACCCTATCCAGCTTTCATCACATTGTTGAACACACTGGATGTAGTTAGGTACCCTGGAGATTGCTACCTCAAGGTTAGTGGGGCTAAAAGGATTGTGTTCCTGTCTTTTCTCAGTGGATTGCTACCAAAACAGGTTATTTGCCTGGACGACAGCAATCTCTATGGATCTGATGAAGTGCTGACAATACTGAAGCACTATTGATTGTAGCTGCTGAACATGTTCAATCATCCCTAGTTTCTTTAAGAACTGATAATATTCTGTGACAAAGGTAGCTGCATTCTGTGGTTCTGGTCTTATCCGGAGAAGGCGGTTATCTTCATTGTGCTTGGCAGCCAGGAAGTCATCCTGTCATAAAATCTGATTGTGGAGAAAGGAGGTGAACGCCCGAATCTGGATGTCCCCAACAAGAGGGTTAAGGTTCAGCTGTTTGTTCTTGGGGATGGCCTCATTATGAAAGTATGCCTCACAGAGGAGGTGTTGATCCGTAGTAGAGGATTCTGCAAAAGTTTTGACAAAATCTACTGGGTGTAGTACTGCATGGGGTCTGCCCTCTGTGATTGATTTGATCTGAAACCATGTAATTCATTCCATAAGGAACAAGGAGTAATTACAGGATGGTTTCTTGGTAGCCAATAGCTTTTGTACCAAGTCAAATACCAGGGCCAATTTTCCTTTCAACTCTTTGTTCTGTTTCTTAAGGGCTCGAGCTTCCTGGCATGTCTATTATAAAGCTTCCCAATTTGAGTAAGTGTGATTTATCCATATTTTTCTGTGCTCTTGCAGGCTTTTGGCCTGTGTAGCAGCATACTTTTTCTTCCATTTCTGTATTACTGCCTGCTCATCCCATGGCTGAGTCTGTGTTTCAGCGTTGCAAGTAGTGGGGTGAGGTACGGTTTGAGTAGATTGTTCCACAAAAGTGTGGATATTGATCTGGCTAGGAGGTATAAATTCCTCAATAGGTACTGTCTGTACAACTTTGTTAACAAAAACAGGGGTTTCATTTGTTGCAATGCAGGGCTTAGTCTTAAGCTTGGGAGGTCCTGTTGGTTCTTGTGTTTCAGCAGGTTCTTCTTCTTTGACTACAAAATTTGAAGGAGTAGGGGGAGCTCCTGGCATTGGGACTTGAATTACCTCGTAGCCTGCTTGATAGTAGATATCCCCACATTGACAACACATATATTCTTTACATGGGCTCTCTGTTGTAGTCCCCTCTGACATGGTTTCTATACGAGCTAGGGTGTGCAAATTAAGTTCCTTTTCATATGCTTCCTTTGCCATGGCTACTTCTTTCTTGTATGCTTCCAGTTCAGAATTTAGAAACTCATTTTCTTCTAAGACAGAGGCCATTGTTGGTTCTGGTTGAGAGGTGACTGGTTGTTGTGTAGCAGTCACGGCCGCACTAGCTGCTTTTTGTGGAGCAGCTACAGGATTGGCAGTTGCTTCTTGTGTTTCAGCTTCTTGATGTAAGGAGAGTAATGTTGTAGCACCCTGGACCTCTGATTCTTGTATCTCAGTGTTAATATCAGCAGTTGGTTCTTGTGTTTTAACCGTAGCTAGTTCTTGTGTGGCAACTATGGCTGGTTCTTGTGTTTCATCCACTGAATGAGTAGCTGGTTCTTGTGTTTCAGCTACTGAATGGGTAGTTGGTTCTTGTGTTTCAGCTACTGAATGGGTAGTTGGTTCTTGTGTTTCAGCTACGGAATTTGAAACAGATGATGTCGCAACACCCTGGGCATTTGGTTCTTATGTTTCAGTGTCCATGGGTGGAATAGGCAAAGATTCCGGCATTTGGGAGGTTAGAGCTGTACGGGGTATTAGTCGAATGGGTTGGGGATCTATGGTGGTGGTGGTAGTGGCTGCCCTTATTGAGGGCCTTGTTTGTTTCCTTTGTAAAAAGGGCGGAAAGAAATGAATTTGCTTCCGTTTTCGTGGGGGTCTTTCCTCAATGATGGGGCAGGGGGAATTTTCTGGTTCAGAATCATCACTAAGAATATGAAGGGCGGGAGTGGATGATTCTGGTAAGGTGTGAGGCGGGCTTGGTATGATAGGGGGGTTAATTGGACTGATTGGTTTTGTAGGTGGATTGTTAGATTTTTCTGGGGAGTCTGGAGGGTTTTGTGGTTGTTGTCCTTGAAGATTTTTAGGAATTTCAGCAGCTTCTTGGGGGTTTATGGGTGGGTTGTTTAGTGGAAGGTTTTTTTGGGAAAAACCCCTTTGGATAAGTAGTTGGACGAGACGGTGATGGGTGAGTGAAAGGGTGGGATATTTAGCCTTTTTGCAGTAGTGCGACATATTTTTGAGACAGTCGAGCAGATAATAAGGAATATTCACCAATCTATTATGTCGTAAATGAGACAACAGAAGAAAATCGTGCTGGTAGACTACCTGGTATCGGCCTTCGCAGGTAAGGTAGTGTTTGATGAATTTTGCAACTTTCGGCCATGGAGGCGACAACGAGCTAAGTTGGACACCCCGACCTTTAAATACAATTTGTTCTTCTGGCAGGAAGAAGTTATGTTGGGCATTTCGAATGATATGTTTACCGCTGAACATGGGAATGCCATTGGTGGGGAGACCCAAAACCTGTGCTATATCCTCTTCTGTTACTGAAATTCAGACCCCTTGAACGGTGGAATGGTCTTCCTGGAGGTTTTGAGCGAATTGGAGAACCTGTTGTTCATCATACCACTGGAGTCTCTGAAAATAACTGAGCCATCCTGCCTGCTGAAAAATTTGATAAGCTACTGGATAATGTTCTAACAGGGCTGTCATGGTGGGTTCGTTCTGTATAACAGAGCCTCCCATAGCTACCAGCTCGGTAAAATACACCGTCAAAGAGTTTGAGTAACAGTTTCTGCGCAGAGTGAGTTTTCCGAGTGAAGGTATGCAAATGGTGGTAAAGCATGCAAAATGATGGTAAAATAGGAATGGCGGTAGTGGATTCATGTGAAATGATGGTATAAAAGGTTTGATATGTCCTCCCCTCTCGTCAAGTGTGGCTAATAATGATTGCACTCGAGTGGTCATAATGATTTGGAATCTTCTCATTAACTATAGCTTAACTGTATTACATAAAATTTACATACCTCGCCTTACCTTCTGATTCATGCTACAAACAAAATATAATGCCTGATAGTTCTCCGTGGTTGTGGCGGAGACTTTTGATTTGTTAGATGAATTGTATCAAGGAATTATTGACTGGAAGGACGAACTATAGTATGAGAGCGTAAAAGCTTGTGGACTGATAATGTTGAAAAGTTGGTGTTTCAGCAACAGAAAAGAACGGGGCGAAACAATTGCTGGACGATGTTGTTTCATTGATGAGAAAATGTGAAGAACTACTAAACAATGGTGTTTCAGCAACATGAGAAACAGGGTGAAACAATTGCTGGATGGTGTTGTTTCGTTGATGAAGAAGGTGAAGAATTGCCGGACTGTAGTGTTTTGGCAATAGGGAGAAGGCGAAAAGTTGTTTGTGAATGGTGTTTTAGCCATGGGGAAAGTGGTGAAAAGTTGCTGACAGTGGTGTTTCAGCAACAAAAAGAAAAGGCGAAACAATTGTTGGACAATGTTGTTTCGTCTTATGAGGAAATGTGAAGAATTGTCGGACTGTAGTATTTTGGCAATAGGGAGACTGCGGAAAGTTGTTGTGAATGGTGTTTCAGTAATAGGGAGCATGGTAAAAGATTGTTGACAGTGGTATTGTAGCAACAGAGGAAAGTCAAAAAGTGTTGAACAATGGTGTTTCAGCAATGGGGGAAAAGGTTGTTGAACAATGATGGAGGAAAAAGGTGTGGGGTTGCTGATAGTGGTGTTTCAGTAACGAAGAAAAAGCAACGAGTAGCTGACAATGGTGTTTCAGCAACAGAGGAAAGTCAAAAGTGTTGAACAATGGTGTTTTAGCATCGGGAAAGCTTATCTCTTTGTGAAGTAGGATCATCCTTTCCTAGTGACCTGTGCTTCGATCGAGAATCTGCAAAAATCGATTGTAACATGGTATTTCCTGACAGGGATTATTAGTAAATAAAATCTAATCTACTACTAAAGAAATTAACTTAAAAGAATTAATTGCAATGAGGGGTAGAGGCCTCCTCTAAGAAGATGTAATGGGAGTCTTCCATGCATGCGGCCTTAAAATCTTCTTTGGAAATAGGGCGCTGGTACAGATGAAGCTGATGACCATTTACAAGTATCGGTGTTTTGGAGTCATCAATTGTGAGGAGCCTTACTGTTCCATTGGGGAAAACAGTGTCTACTTCGTAAGGTCCAAGCCATCTTGTACGCAATTTCCCTTGAAATTCTTTGAACCGAGAGTCATACAGTAGGGCCCAATTACCTTTTTGGAATTGCTTGTTCTTGATAGTTTTGTCATGCCATTTTGATCTTTGCTGTTGAATTATGGTTGTCTACTGAATGGCATCTAATATTTTCTCCTCCGATTCATTAAGCTGCTGCATCCTGGCTGTCTGTGCATCGGTCAAATCAAGGTTGACAGCTAAAGCAGTCCTTAAGGTTTTTATTTCAAATTCCACAGGGAAGACATCACTCTTTCCATAGACTAATTCATAGGGAGAGAATCATGTAGTATTTCTCCAGGTAGTTCTGTAGGCCCATAATGCTTCAGGGAGCCTGTAGGACCAATCCTTTCTATTTTCCTTCACTGTTTTTGTTAAAATGGCTTCTATTACTTTGTTTGTGCTTTCCACCTGTCCATTGGCTTGGGGGTGGTATGTTGTAGTCATTCTATGCTGAATATGATATTTGTGAAGGGTGTCTTTGAAACCATGGGAAGTGAAAGGAGGTCCTCCATATGTAACCAATTCTCGTGGCACTCCAAATCTGATGAAGATGTCTTTAAATAAGAAATTTATAACTGCTTCTTCGATCGCTCTGTGGAGTTCTTTGGCTTCCACCCATTTAGTCATGTAGTCCGTGTAGACCACTATGTAAGCTTTTTGATTGGATGGGGGGTTGATGGGTCCTACAAAGTCTAGGGCCCATCTTTCAAATGGTTCAAGTACTATCTGGGGGTTTAATGGCATTTCATCTCTAT